>NW_019168026.1:12841058-12899391 GCF_002303985.1 Durio zibethinus | reverse complement strand
CAACAAAAGCATAAAAACAAGTTGCTTAATCAACAAATTGATTGGCTAAAAAAATCAACAAATTAAAAACCTATCTTTTATTTTTGTTGAAAAGTTTGAAAAAAAAAATCTAAAGAACACATTCACTCCCATTTCTCAAATTTGTCTATTTTGGAAATTGTGATTTTATAATGGTGGAATAAGAAAGATAAAGGTAGATCCTATCAGAATGCATTGATCTAAATCATAGTCCTTGCTTCACACTTGGTCTTGGCATCAAGCATGCAAATATGTCAATCTTTTTGCCCCTATTTTTACTTCAAAAAAAATGATGTTAGCAATTGCTTCAGTCTAAGTCATTGAAAGACTAAAATATAGCAATATTAATTAATATACTTAAAATCCATTCCCAGTTTGCCAATTTAATTAGAAGATAAAAAACAACCACCATTGAGAAAATTGCTATTTTTTGTCTTTTTAAAAGAAAGACTTGACTAAGCAAATTGCTAAGAAGATTATTTTTCACAGAGTAATGATGGGACAAGAAGACTTAGACATTAGCATGATGGGAAGACTTAAAAGTATAAAGTAAAGAAAAGACTAAATACCAATAAAAAATGTCTCATACTGTCATTTTCTTTGTTAATCCAAAAATAGAATATCAATTTTTTTTTTGTAAAGTATAATTTTGTGATGGGTGATTCTAAATACACCATCATTTTTTCTCTACATCCACCTTTTTAAAAAAATATTTTAAGTGAAATTACTTATTTACTCATCTTGTTTTAATTTTAAAATTTCTAAATAAGTATTTTTGATGAGTTATATAACTTACAGAATTTTCATATCTGGTAAGTTAGAAAAAATTACATTTAGGTATGAAAAAAAAATAATTAAGAGAAAATATCTTATAGAAAGTATGAGATTTTAATACTGTTTATAAAATTTAAAAACTCTATTAATTATATGTAAAGAAATTAAAATATATATATAAATTATCTCATATACATGAAATTTTTTCATTTGAAGATTGTCTTTTTTTTTTATTTTTTTATATGTGAGATTGTCAGGATTTAAATTTTAAACTACTGAAACTAAGAGTTTAGCATTTTACTAACAAATTATATGGTTATTAGGTCATTGAATTTTTAAATTAAAGGATATCTTTAAAGTATATTAACAATAAAAAACTAAAAAAATGCTCATACCATGAAGTGTAATAGTACATTAGGAGCAAAAGCATGAGAAAGAAGTTGCTTAATTAACAAATTGATTGGCCAAAAAAAATCAACAAATTAAAAACTTGTGTTTTATTTTTGCTGAAAGGTTTGAAAAACAAAAATCTACAGAATATATTCATTTTCACTTCTCAAACTTCTCTATTTTGAAAATTGTGATTTTATAATGGTAGAATAAGAAAGAAAATGATAGATACTTTGGGAATGTATTGGTCTAAGTCTTAGTCTTTGCTCTATACTTAGTTTTGGCATCAAGCTTGCAAATGTGTCAATCATTTTGCCCCCATCTTTACTTCACAAAAATAATCTTAGCAATTGCTTCAGTCTAGGTCATTAAAAAGATTAAAATATAACAATAATAATTAATATACTTAAAATCCATTCCTTGTGTGCCATTAACTAGAAGACAAAAGATAACTTTCATTGAGAAAATTGTTTTTTTTTTTTGGTCTTTTTTAAAAGGTAGACGTGACTTAAGCAAATTGCTAAGAAGATTATGTTCACATATTAATGATGGGGCAAGAAGACTTAGACCTTTGCATGATGAGAAGACTTAAAAGTATAAAACAAAGGAAAGATTAAATACCAATAAAAAGATCTTATACTATCATTTTCTTTGTGAGTCCAAACTTAAAATATCAATTTTTTTATAAAGTATAGTTTTGTGATGGGTGATTATGAATATATCATCATTTTTTTCTCTATATCATTTTTTTTAATTTTTAAGTGCAATTACTTATTTACCCATCTTTTTTTAATTTTAAAGCATATAGATATAACTTATTGGATTTTCATATCTGGTAAGTTAGAAAAAAGTTACATTTAGGTTTGGAAAAAAAATAGTTAAGAGAAAATATCTTGCATAAAGGATGAGATTCTAATACCATTTATAAAGTTTAAAATCTCTATTAATCATATATGATGAAATCGAAATATATATAAATTATCTCATATACATGAAATTTATGAAACTAGAAAATTGTCTTTTTTTTTTTTATGTGAGGTTATCAGGATTTGAATTATGAACTATTGAAAATGAAAGTTCAACATTTTACTAACAAACTACATGGTTATTAATTTGCTCATTTAATTTTAAATAAGAGAATCTCTTTAAAATATATTAACAATAAAAAAACTAAGAAATAAAAAAATGCACATATCATGAGATCTAATAGTACATTAAGAACAAAAGTATGAGCAAGAAGTTGCTTAATCAACCAATTGATTGGCAAAAAATAAAAATCAACAGATTAAAAACCTATATTTTATTTTTGTTAAAAAGTTTGAAAAAAAATTTTAAAGAACACATTCATTCCCACTTCTCAAACTTGTCTATTTTTAAAACTGTGATTTTATAATGGTGGAATAAGAAAAAAAATGATAGATACTATGGGAATGCATTGGTCTAAATCTTAGTCCTGCTTTATACGCATCAAACACACAAATGTGTTAATCTTTTTTCCCCCATCTTGACTTTACAAAAATAATAATTTTAGCAGTTACTTCAATCTAAATCATTAAAAAGACTAAAATATAACAATAATAATTAATATACTTAAAATCCATTCCTAGTTTGCCAATTTAATTGAAAAAAAGAAAAAAGACAACCACCATTGAAAAAGTTGTTATGTTTTGTTATCTTTTTTAAGAGACAGACTTGACTTAAGCAAATTGCTAAGAAGATTATCTTCACAGAGTAATGATAGGGCAAGAAGACTTAGACATTTGCATGATGGGAAGGCTTAAAAGAATAAAGTAAAGAAAAGACTAAATACCAATAAAAAAATCTCATACTATCATTTTCTTTGTGAGTTCAAAAAATAGAATATCAATTTTTTTATAAAGTATAATTTTCTGATGGGTGATTCTGAATACACCATCATATTTTTCGCTACATCCACTCCTTTTTTTAATTTTTAAGTGAAATTATTTATTTATTCATCTCATTTTAATTTTAAAGCTCCTAGATATGCATTTCTTAAGTTATATAACTTACTGAATTTTCATATTCGATAAGTTGAAAAAGATTACATTTAGGTTTGAAAAAAATAGTTAAGAGAAAATATCTTACAAAAAATATGAGATTTAATAATGTTTATAAAATTTAAAAATTCTATTAATCATATGTGGAGAAATTTATAGATATATATAAATTATCTTGCATAAAAGAAATTTTTTAAATAAGAAGATTTTTTTTATATGAGATTGTCAGAATTTGAACTTTAAACTATTAAAACTAAGAGTTATACATAAACTATTAAAACTATCAAAAGTAGCCCTTATATTAGTGTATATGGATGTATGGATGTATGTATGTATGTATATGGTATACATAAACATAGTCTTAAAAAATATGCTTCATACGATGTTTCTATAAACAATAAAGTAATTGCAAAATAAAATGTAAATTTCAAGCACTGTGCATACATAAATCATTTCTAAAAAACTTCTAAAAATTAAATTAAAAAAAAATTAGAATATAAGTTAATAACTAGAAATAGAAACTACTAAAAAAGGGAACTATCGAGAACATAAAATTACTCATGCAAAATTAATGTATTAGTGAACCATGTAAAGTTCTTGGTTGTTTTGTCTTATTTAGAGTCCGTTTGATTGGATTTTTGCTTTTTGCTTTTTGCTTCCGAAAGCAAAAAAGCAAAAATTGCATTTCCATAAGCAATAAAATTTTGAAATATGTAAATTTTTTATGATTAACTACATAATTCTACTTCTATATAGATTAAATGTGTTACAATTGATTTTATATTTTAATTATTTTTTCTGTTTTAGATCAATTATGATATTGTTGTTTTTTTTCACCTTTGGCTTTTCCTTTCTAGTAATTCTTCTAAAAGCAAAAAGCAAAAAGTAGAAGCTCCAACTAGAAGGGGACTTATAGTTTCTTTTATACTCTTAGTTGTTTCTTTTAAGCAGTTGGGAGACATATTGAAACTTTAACCCTTTGGTATGGAGTCAAAAGTTGGCAAGTATTGCATTTATAAGTATCCATTACAAACAAATTAATCATTTACCGATTCAATTTTGGTTAAAACTTACCCTGAATAAAAGATTTTCCAGTACAAAACTGTTTCCACTTTATAGGACTTTTATGTGGAAGGGCAACGATAGTCTCACCCACGCAGGGGCCAAAATTTTATTAATGTGAGAAAAATTATACTGAAAAATATCCTTACTGAAATTGGAAGGTGTTCAGGACTTCTGCTAAGCCCCTTCACTTCCCTATTGGAAAAGATGTTTTTTATTCTGGTGGATGTCTTTGTTTTCTTTCATCTCAAATAATAAATCTAAGATCATGAAGTTCTTAAGGCTTTCTCTTTCTCCAGGTACTAAGAAGAGCATCAAGGTTGGGAATTTATCACTTCTTTTCCCACAACATGACAATGAAACCGTCAAAAAACATTTGGATTCGACATCAGCAGTGTCCATGTGGTGATTGGAAGTGTTATGTTAAGTATGAAGGAGAAGATCAGACATCAGTAAGCTTTCAGCACTCTCAGGTAATAAAGAATGAGACAGCTTCAACATCCTTATCATCAGAAGCTATCTTTATGCCATATGTATGTCAAATATTCAAAGGTGATGATGATTATTTTGAGTACTATAGCAATTTTGCACGGAAGAATGGATTTTCAATAACAAAAGCATGCTCCAGAGAAAGCTAGAATTTAGGGATCTACCATCGAGAGTTTATCTGTTATAGATATGGGTTTAACCAACTAAGAAAAAAGGTCAATGTGGAGCATCCGGGAGACTGGAATTCAGTGCGATGTGGATGTGATGCAAAATTTTATTCCACAAAAGAAGTCATCCATGATGTTACTCAATGGTGTGTTTCACAATTTAGTAATGTAAATAACCATGAATTATTGGAAGATGACCAAGTCAGTTTGCTTCCGGCATATCGGAAAATACAGGAAGCAGATCAGGAAAGAATTCTTTTACTCTCCAAAGCCGGGTTTCCTGTCAATGGTATCATGAAAGTTTTGGAATTAGAAAAGGGAGTCCAGCGCGGACAGTTGCCTTTTATCAAGAAGGATGCAAGGAATTTTGTGCGGACTTGTGAAAAGACTGTTCAAGAAAGTGATGCTTTGCTTACCGAGAAAAGAGAAAATGATACATCGTAACTTCTTGAGGCCGGCAAGGCTATGGCAGAGAGGGAAGATAATTTTGTTTATGATTATACTACGGCTGAAAATAGTAAGGTTGAAAATATTTCATGGTCATATGCAGATTCTATTCCAGCATATACAGTATTTGTTGATGCTGGTACCTTTGACACTACATAGTGTTCTATCACTTACGGATTGCTTCTTGGAGTATGGTTTGGTATAGATAATCATGGAAAGATAATTTTCTTAGGATGTGTATTACTGCAAGATGAAAGTGTGTCAATCTTTTTGCCCTCATCTTTACTCTACAAAAATAAGTATAAAGCAAAGACTAAGACTTATCATAGAAATTAAGGGAAGTTTTAAAAAGAAAAGTAAAACCAAAGAAAAAATGATAAGTCTTAGTCTTTGCTTTATATTTAGTCTTGGCATGAAGCATCCCTATCTTTACTTCACAAAAATAAGTATAAAGGAAAGACTAAGACTTATCTTAATAGAAATTAAGGGAAGTTTTAAAAGGAATAGTAAAACCAAAGAAAGAATGACAAGTCTTAGTATTTGCTTTAGATTTAGTCTTTGGCATAAAGCATGCAAATGTGTTTAGTCTTTTTGCCCCCATCTTTACTTCACAAAAATAATAATATTAGCATTTACTTCGGTCTAAGTCATAAAACAGACTAAAATATAGTAATACACTTAAAATCCATTCTCAATTTGTCAATTTAATTAGAAGACAAAAGATAATCTCCATTAAGTAAATTACTATTTTTTTGTCTTTTTCAAAAGATAGAATTGACTTAAGCAAACTATTAAGAAAATTATTTTTTCATAGAGTAATGATGGGGCAAGAAGACTTAGACATTTGCATGGGAAGACTTAAAAGTATAAAGAAAAGCAAAGGCTAAATACCAACAAAAATCTCATTCTATTGTTATCTTTGTGAGTCCAAAATTAGAATAATAATTTTTTATAAAGTATAATTTTGTGATTCACTTATAGCATATAATATTTATATATTGACAATGTTTCAAATATAAATTATTTTTAAAACAAAATATGTTGAGAGTTAGAAAAATAATAAATCTTTTTGTTTATATTCATTAATCACTCAATCCCATTAATATGAATAATATTTTTAATTTTTTTTATATTTATATATTATTTACAATTAATTTTAAAATTAATTTATTATATTTACGATACGATATGATACTTAATATTAGATTCTCAAATTATAATACCTAGTGCAATCTAATAATTATACGAATATTCTTTTTCAAACTTTTACTTCAGGGCTTATAATTATCCAAAGTTTGACATATATGTAACACTTTTATAAGTTTATCCATTTATTTAGAATTTAATTTACAATAACGTTTTATCATCTTTTACAATAGAAAACTTATTAATCATTTTAACTGTAACGTCTAAATATAGGATTTCTTCCGTCTCATTTTCTTTGTTTATCTTTAACGAAAATGCTATTATCTTTTAAGCTCTTTATTATTGTTACACTTAAGTGAAAAATATTAGCAGCCATATAGTCGGTTTAACACATGGAAACCCAGTTAGCCACGTAGTCATCCACGAGATAGAAAAGGTAGAATCAAAATAGATATGTGATTTTGTAATACCCAACCCAAATGATAATTGGGCTAGACTATTACTAAAGCTCATTAAGTTAATTAAGAGGTTAATTATTAAAGAAAAAGTGGCTAAGGTGTTTTACTAAGAAAAATCCAGTTATAATGAAACAGAAAAGAAAATGAGAATTCTTCTTACCGGTCTTCCTTAAGGTTAGAAAGCATGAAAATCAAATATAGAATCCAAAATCAGAGACTACATTCGAGTTAGTCTCTTAATGGTGACATAAGCCCTATTTTTATTTAAGATAAATATACTATTTTGGTTGCTTTTAAATGGAGTTAAAGTTTTGAGAGAAAAACCAAGAAAATTATGATATCTTTCATTAATCTTCATGATCAATTTGCGTAAATTATTAGGCTTTGTTTATTTCATGTTCTTAAGATTTATTGATGATAATTGAATGGAGTTTAAAGGCTGAAAATGGGGATTTGAGTTTTTAAATATTGAAGTAGAAATTTTGTTTTGAGATGAGATGCTATGATCTACAAGAGTGAATTAAAATATAATTATGTATTAATGGATAGATTATTGCTATGATTATTATATATTGTTGGAAAGTATGTTGAATCTACTTTTTAATGAAATAAACAGAAGTCGAATCCAAGTTTTTTATGTAGAGTTGTCTAATTTTTACTTAAGGATATGCAGACTATATGGTAGCATCATCAAGGTTGAATTATGAAAATTATCTTAAATTTTATACAAGGAATTAAAAATTGTGCCATATATGTTTGAAAAGGTTATTAAGTTTATTTTCCAACAAAACAAGTGGAATTGAATTTTGAGTTTCCTATGAATAAATGTGTAATTTTTATTAGAAGGTATACATACTGTTTGACAACAGCATATGACATGGATTATAAAAATTGTTTAATTAATCTATAAGGAATCACGAGATGGGCCATATATAGTTAGTAAACTTATTGACTTTAGTTTCTAACGTATTAAAAAGATCTTAATTCTAAGTTGGATATCTTGAGATATGGTTATTTTAGTGAAAAGAGCTCAGGCTATCAGTATTAATTAATAGAGTTAACCCATGTTTAACTTAATTATTTTTGGTACAATTGGTCTCAAAATGGGTTGATTGATTCTAATGGTTATTGACTCTAACCTGAAAGATGCTATTGCAAGAGAATCGGCAAATATAGAACATGTTATATGTTCATGGCATGTTCTTTCCAAATTATCAAGTTGGTTCTCTCTACCATTTAGGCCATAGTATGAAGAGTTCAAAGTTGAGTTTGATATGTTGTGTCACTTAGAGGGAATAGAGGAGAAAACATCAGTGGAATCATTTGATTGCTCTGATGTAAATATGCAACTTGATGCAGATGTTTAGTTGTTGTGGTCAGATTTTCTTGATGTTATAATGCTTCAAAAATCCAAATACTAGTGATTTCTTGTTCCAAAATAGTTCATTCTTCACCTTCATCCATTTCATCTGGTTTGTTTCTGGGAATAAAAGCATATTCCTTATTGGCTGCAAAAATTTCATTCATTTTACCTTCAAATTTATCAAACAATTAAATTACTAATTAACTTGGTTGGTATATGTTGAATCATATAACTTAGAACATGCAATCAGTTTGTAGAGTTTTTAGATTATAAGTGTTAGAGGGTTGTCACAAACCCTTTTATAAATATATTAAAAGTTATATAAAAATATTAGGATATGTATTAATATTCTAATACCATTTATAAAAATTAAAAACTCTATTAATCATATGTGAATAAGTTGAAATATATAAAAATTATCTTGTATAAATGAAATTTGTGAAATTAAAGGATTGTTTTTTTTTTTTTTTTTGTGGTACATGAGGTTGTCAAGATTTGAACTTTAAATTATTGGAACTAAGAGTTTAGCATTTTATTAATAGACATCATTGAATTTTAAATGAGAGGATCTCTTTAAAACATATTAACAATAAAAAAACTAAAAAAAAAAAAATGGACATACCATGAAATCTAGTAGTACATTAGGTAAGCATGAGAAACAAGTTCCTTAATAATCAAATTAACTGGCAAAAAAACAAATCAACAAATTGAAAACATATGTTTTATTTTTTCTAAAAAGTTTGACGAAAAAAAATCTAAACAACACATTCATTCTTACTTCTCAAACTTGTTTATTTTGAAATTTGTGATATTATTATAATGGTGGAATAAGAAAGAAAATGATAGATACTATGGGAATGTATTGGTCTGAGTCTTAGTCTTTGCTTTATATTTAGTTTTGGCATCAAGCATGCAAATGTGTAAGTCTTTTTGCCCCCATTTTTACTTCACAAAAGTAGCAATCTTAGCAGTTCCTTCAGTCTAAGTCATTAAAAAGATTAAAATATAACAATAATAATTAATATACTTAAAATGCATTCCTAATATGCTAATTTATCTGGAAAACAAAAGACAACCTCCCTTAAGAAAATTGCTATGCTTTTTATCTTTTTTAAAAGATTGACTTGACTTAAGCAAACTATTAAGAAGATTATTTTTCATAGAGTAATAATGGGACAAGAAGACTTAGACAATTACATGATGGATGACTAAAAAGAATAAAGCAAAGAAAAGACTAAATATCAATAAAAAAATCTCATTACTATCAATTTCTTTGGAAGTCCAAAATTAAAATGTCAAGTTTTTTATAAAGTATAATTTTGAGATGGATGATTCTAAACATACCATCATTTTTTTCTCTACGTTCACTTTTTTTTTTAATTTTCTTAGTGATACTACCATTTACCCATCTAGTTTTATTTTTAAAGCTTCTAAATTCACATTTCCATTTACTAGATTTTTATATCTGATAAGTTAAAAAAAAGCTACATTTATGCTTAAAAAAAATAGTTCAAGGAAAATATCTTCCAGAATGTATGAGGTTCTAATACCATTCATAAAATTTAATTCCTCTACTAATCATATGTGAAGAAATCAAAATATATAAAAATTATCTCATACACATGAAATTTGCAAAATTAGAAATTTGTTTTTTTTTCTTTGTGAAGTTGTCAAGATTTGAACTTTAAACTACTAAAAAACTAAGAGTTTAGCATTTTACTAATTAGACTATATGGATATTGGCTTATTGAATTTTTAACTCAAAGATCTCTTTAAAATGTATTAATAATAAAAACTAAAAAATATAAAAAAAAAATGCACATGTGATGAAATCTAATAGTACATTAGGAACAAAAACATGAGAAACAAGTTGCTTAATCAACAAATTGTTTGGCCAAAAAAAATCAACAAATTAAAAACTTGTGTTTTAGTTTTGCTGAAAAGTTTTTAAAAAAATTCTAAAAAATACATTCATTCTCACTTTTCAAATTTGTCTATTTTGGAACTTGAGATTTTATAATGGTGGAATAAGAAAGAAAATGATAGATGCTATGGGAATGTATTGGTCTAAGTCTTAAGTCTTTGCTTTATACTTAGTCTTGGCATCAAGCATGCAAATGTGTCAATCTTTTTGCCCCTATCTTTACTTCACAAAAATAATAATCTTAGCAGTTGTTTTAATCTAAATCATTAAAAATACTGAAATATAACAATAATAATTAATATACTTAAAAGCCATTCTCAGGCTAATTTAAATGGAAGACAAAAAGACAACCTTCATTGAGAAAATTGCTATGTTTTTATCTTTTTTAAAAGATAGACTTGACTTAAGCAAACTGCTAAGAAAGTTATTTTTGATTGAGTAATGATGGGGTAAGAAGACTTAGACATTTACATGATAGGAAGACTTAAAAGTATAAAGCAAAGAAAAGAATAAATACCAATAAAAAAAATCTCATACTATCATTTTCTTTGTAAGTCCAAAATTAGATATCAATTTTTTTTATAAAGTATAATTTTGTGATAGGTGATTTCAAAAACACCATCATTTTTTTTCTCTACATACATCTTTTTTTTTTTTTAATTTGTAAGTGAAATCGCTTATTTTTCCATTTCATTTTAATTTTAAAGCTTCTAGATATATATTTTTTATAATTATACAACTTACCAGATTTTCATATTCAGTAAGTTAAAAAAAGTTACATTTAGGTTTAGAAAAAAAATAGTTAAAAAAAATCTTACGAAAACATAGCAATATTCTCAATAGAGGTTATCTTTTGTCTTCTAGTAAAATTAGTAGATTGACAATAGATTTTAAGTATATTAATTATTATTGTTATATTTTAGTATTTTTAATGACTTAGACTGAAGCTACTGCTAAAATTATTATTTTTGTGAAGTAAAGATAGGGGCAAAAAGATTGACACATTTGCATATTTGATGCCAAGACTAAGTATAAAGCAAAGACTAAAACCAATACATTCGCATCGTATCTATCATTTTCTATCTTATTCCACCATTATAAAATCACAATCTTCAAAATAGACAAGCTTCAAAGGTAAGAATGAATGTGTTCTTTAGATTTTTTTTTTCAAACTTTTCAACAAAAATAAAACATAGGTTTTTAATTTGTTGGTTTTTTTTTTTGGCCAATCAATTTGTTGATTAAGCAACTTGTTTGTCATGTTTTTATTTCTAATGTACTATTAGATTTCATGGTGTCTACATTATTTTATTTTTTTAGTTTTCTTCTTGTTAATATATTTGAAAGAGATTCTCTGATTTAAAAATTCAATGAGCCAATAACCATGTAATTTATTAGTAAAATATTGAATTCCTAGTTTGATAGTTTAAAGTTCAAATCCTCATAACCTGACATACAAAAAAAAAGAAGATAATATTATGATTTCACAAATTTCATGTATATGAGATAATTATATATATACACACACACACATATATATATTGATTTCTTCACATATGATTAATAGAGGATTTAAATTTTATAAACGGTATTAGAATCTCATACTTTCTATAAGATATTTTCTATTAATTATTTTTTTCTAAACCTAAATATAACTTTTTTTAACTTACCAGATATGAAAATTTAATAAGATATATAACTTATCATAAATGTATATCTAGAAGCTTTAAAATTAAAATGAGATGGATAAATAAGTAATTTCACTTAAAAATTAAAAAAAAAAGTATATGTAGAAAAAAAATGATGGTGTATTTAGAATCGACCTTCACAAAATTATACTTTTATAAAAAAAATTGATGTTCTAATTTGGACTCACAAAGAAAATGATAATATGAGTTTTTTTTTTTTGGTATTTATTCTTTTCATTACTTTATACTTTTAAGTTGTCCCATCATGCAAGTGTTTAAGTCATTTTGCCCCACCATTACCTTGTGAAAAAATAATTTTCTTAACAGTTTGCTTAAGTCCAGTATGTCTTTTAAAAAAGATTAGAAAAAAAAACATAGCAATTTTCTCAATGGAAATTATCTTTTATCTTCCACTTTAATTAGTAGACTGAGAATGGATTTTAAGTATATTAATTATTATTGTTATATTTTAGTCTTTTTAATGATTTAGACTGAAGCAACTGCTAAGATTATTACTTTTGTGAAGTAAAGATGGGTGTAAAAAGATGTCAAGACTAAGTATAAAGCAAAGACTAAGACTTAGACCAACACATTCCTATAGTGTCTATCATTTTCTTTCTTATTGCACCATTATAAAATCACAATTTCCAAAATAGACTAGTTTATAAAGTGAGAATGAATGTGTTCTTTAGATTTTTTTTTCAAACTTTTCAGCAAAAATAAAACACAGGCTTTTAATTTATTGATTATTTTGGCCAATCAATTTGTTGATTAAGTAGCTTGTTTCTCATCTTTTTGTTCTTAATGTACTATTAGATTTTATGGTATATGTATTTCTTTCTTTAGTTTTTTTTTGTTGTTAATATATTTTAAAGAGATCCTCTAATTTAAAAATTCAATGAGCCAATAACCATGTAGTTTGTTGGTAAAATGTTGGATTTTTAATTTTAGTAGTTTAAAGTTCAAATCTTAACAACCTCGCATACAAAAAAAAAAAAGATGATCTTTTGATTTCACAAATTTCATGTATACGAGGTAATTTATTTATATATATAGTTCAATTTCTTCACATATGATTAATGGAGTTTTTAAATTTTATAAATGGTATTAGAATCTCATACTTTTTATAAGATATTTTCTCTTAACCTTTTTTTTCAAACCTAAATGTAACTTTTTTTAACTTATCGGATATGAAAATCCAATAAGTTATGTAACTTATCAAAAATGCATATTTAAAAACTTTAAGATTAAAATGAGATGGGTAAATAAGTAATATCACTTAAAAATTAAGAAAAAAGTAAATGTAGAGAAAAAAATGATGGTGTATTTAGAATCACCCATCACAAAATTATACTTTATTAAAAAAAAATTGATATTCTAATTTTGGACTCGCAAAGAAATTGATAGGATGAGATTTTTTTTATTGGTATTTAGTCTTTGCTTTGCTTTATAATTTTAAGTCTTCCCATCATGCAAATGTTTAAGTTTTCTTGCCCTATCATAATTCTTTTTCATAGCCTAATAATAGGGCAAGAAGACTTAGACATTTGCATGATGGGAAGACTCAAAAGAATAAAGCAAAGAAAAGACTAAATACCAATAAAAAAATCTCATACTATCATTCTCTACGTGTGTCCAGAATTAAAATATCAACTTTTTATAAAAGTATAATTTTGTGATGGGTGATTCTAAGTACATCATCATTTTTCCCTACATCTACTTTTTTTTAATTTTTAAGTGAAATTACCTATTTATCCATCTCATTTTAATTTTAAAACTTCTAGATATGCATTTATGATAAGTTATAGAACATACGGGTTTTCATATCTGGTAATTTAAAACAAATTACATTTAGGTTTGGAAAAAGATAGTTGACAGAAAATATCTAAAGAGCATAAGATTCTAATACTATTTATAAAATTTAAATCCTCTATAAATCATATGTGAAGAAATTGAAATATACATGAAAATTGTGAAATCAAAAGATTTTTTCTTTTTTTTTATTTGAGGCTGTTAGAATTTGAATTTTAAACTACTGAAAATAAGAGTTTAGTTTTTACTAACATACTACATAGTTGTTGGCTCATTGAATTTTTAAATCATAGGATCTATTTAAAATATAATAAGAATAAAAAATAAAAAAAATACACACCATGAAATCTAATAGTACATTAGGAACAAAAGCATTAGAAACAAGTTGCTTAGTCAACAAATTGATTAGCAAAAGAAAAAATAACAAATTAAAAACCTATGTTTTATTTTTGTTGAAAAGTTTGAAAAAAAAAAATCTAAAGAACACACTCATTCTCACTTCTCAAACTTGTCTATTTTGGAGATTGTGACATTATAATGGTGGAATAAGAAAGAAATTGATAGATACTATGGGAATGAATTGGTCTAAGTATTAGTTGTTGCTTTATACTTAGTTTGGCATCAAGCATGCCAATGTGTTAGTCTTTTTGCCCCCATCTTTACTTCACAAAAATAAAAATCTTAGTAGTTACTTCAGTCTAAATAATTAAAAATACTAAAATATAACAATAATAATTAATATATTTAAAATCCATTCTCAATTTGCTAATTTAACTAAAAGACAAAAAATGACATCCACTGAGAAAATTGCTATGTTTTTATTTTTTGTCTTTTCTAAAAGATAGACTTGACTTAAGCAAATTGCTAAGAAGATTATTTTTCACAAGAGAAATGATGGAGCAAGAAGACTTAAACATTTGCATGATGACAAGACTTAAAAGTATAAAGCAAAGAAAAGAATAAATACCAATAAAAAAAATCTCATACTATCATTTTCTTTATGAGTCCAAAATTAGAATGTCAAAATTTTTTATAAAGTATAATTTTGTGATGGGTGATTCTAAATATACCATTTTTTTTTCTTTACATACACTTTTTTTTTTAAATCTTTTAAGTGAAATCACTTATTTATCCATCTCATTTTAATTTTAAAGCTTCTAGATATACATTTTTGATAAGTTAAATAACTTCCAGATTTTCATATTCGATAAGTTAATAAAGTTACATTTAGGTTTGAAAAAAAATAATTAAGAGAAAATATCATACATACAGAAAATATGAGATTCTAATACCATTTATAAAATTTAAATCCTTTATTAATCATACATAAAGAAATTGGTATATATATATAAAAGTTAGCTTGTATACAAAAAATTTGTGAAATTAGAAGATTGTCTTTTTTTTTTTGGTTTGTGAGGTTGTCAGCATATGAATTTTAAACTACTGAAACTAAAAGTTTTGCATTTTACTAACAGACTACATGGTTATTGGTTCATTGAATTTTTAAATCATAGGATCTTTTAAAAATATATTAAAAATAAAAACTAAAAAAAAAAAAATGAGCATGCCATGAATCTAAAAGTACATTTGGAACAATCGCATGAAAAACAAGTTGCTTAATCAACAAATTGATTGGCAAAAAAAAATCGACAAAATAAAAACTTGTGTTTTATTTTTGTTGAAAGGTTTGAAAAAAAAAATCTAAAAAACACATTCATTCTTACTTCTTAAACTTACTTATTTTGGAAATTAGGATTTTATAATGGTGGAATAAGAAAGAAAATAATAGATACCATAGGAATGTATTGGTCTAAGTCTTAGTCTTTGCTTTATACTTAGTCTTGGCATCAAGCATGCAAATGTTAGTCTTTTTGCCTCCATCTTTACTTCACAAAAATAATAATTTTAGCAGTTGCTTCGGTCTAAATCATTAAAAAAACTAAAATTAATAATAATAATAATAATAATAATAATAATAATATACTTAAAATCCATTCTCAATATGCCAATTTAACTAGAAAAGAAAAGGTAACCTCCATCGAGAAAATTGTTATTTTTTCTGTCTTTTTAAAAAATTGTTATGAAGGTTTTGGAATTAGAAAAGGGAGTCCAGCCCGGACAGTTGCCTTTTATCAAGAAGGATACTAGGGATTTTGTACGGACTTGTGAAAAGATTGTTCAGGAAAGTGATGCTTTGCTTATCGAGAAAAGAGAAAATGATACATTCGAACTTCTTGAGGCCTGCATGGCTATGCAGAGAGGGATGCTAATTTTGTTTATGATTATACTACAGATGAAAATAGTAAGGTTGAAAATATTTCATGGTCATATGCGGATTCTATTTGTGCATATACAGTATTTGGTGATGCTGGTACCTTTGACACTACATATTGTTCTATCACTTACGGATTGCTTATTGGAGTATGATTTGGTATAGATAATCATGGAAAGCTAATTTTCTTAGGATGTGTATTACTGCAGGATGAAAGTATGTCAATCTTTTTGCCCCCATCTTTACTTCACAAACATGATAAGTCTTAGTCTTTGCTCTATACTTAGTCTTGGCATGAAGCATGCAAATATGTCAGTGTTTTTGCCCCCATCTTTACTTCACAAAAATAAGTATAAAGCAAAGACTAAGACTTATTATAGAAATTAAGGGAAGTTTTAAAAAGAAAAGTAAAACCACAGAAAGAATGATAAGTTTTAGTCTTTGCTTTATGCTTAGTCTTGGCATGAAGCATGCAAATGTGTCAGTGTTTTTGCCCCCATCTTTGCTTCACAAAAATAAGTATAATGCAAAGACTAAGACTTATCATAGAAATTAAGGGAAGTATAACGCAAAGACTAAGACTTATCATAGAAATTAAGGGAAGTTTTAAAAAGAAAAGTAAAACCAAAGAAAGAATGATAAGTCTTAGTCTTTGCTTTATGCTCAGTCTTGGCATGAAGCATGCAAATGTGTCAGTGTTTTTGTTCCCATCTTTACTTCACAAAAATAAGTATAACGACAAAGACTAAGACTTATACTTAGTTTTAGAAAGAAAAAGAAAACCAAAGAAAGAATGATAAGTCTTAGTCTTTGCTTTATACTTAGTCTTGGTATGAAGCAAGCAAATGTATCTATAATTTTGCCCCAATCTTTACTTCAAAAAAATAATAATATTAGCGTTTACTTCAGTTCAAGTCATTAAAAATACTAAAATATAGTAATAATAGTTAATAAATTTCAAATCTATTCTTAGTTTGTCAATTTAATTGGAAGACAAAAGAGAACCTCTATTAAGTAAATTATTGCTTTTTTTTTTAAAAGAAGACAGAATTGACTTGAGTAAACTACTAAGAAGATTATTTTTCATAGAGTAATAATGGGGCAAGAAGACTTAAGACATTTGCATGATGGGAAGACTTAAAAATATAAAGCAAAGAAAAGACTAAATACCAATAAAAAAAAATCTTATTCTATCATTGTCTTTGTGAGTCCAAAATTAGAATATCAATTTTTATAAAGTATAATTATGTGATTCACTTATAGGATATAATATTTATATATTGATAATGTATCAAATATAATTTTTTTTAAAAAACAAAATACGTTGAGAGTTAGAAAAATAATGGTATCTTTTTGTTTATATTCATTAATCACTCGATCCCATTAATATGTATAATATTTTTTAAAAATTTTATTATATATTTATATATATATTATTTATAATTAATTTTTAAAATTATTTATTATATTTACAAAACGATATGATACTTGATATTATATTCTCAAATTATAGTACCTATTTCAATTTAATAATTATATTGATATTCTTTTTTGGACTTTTATTTCATGGTTTATAATTATCCAAAATTCGACATATATATAACACTTTTTCAAGTTTGTCCTTTTTATTTACAATTAAATTTACAATAAAGTTTTATCATCTTTCACAATAAAGAACTTATTAATCACTTTAATGGTAACGTCTAAATGTAGGATTTCTTCTGTCTCATTTTCTTTTTTAATCTTTAACAAAAATGTTATTACCTTTTAAGCACTTCATTATTGTTACAGTTATGTGGTAATGTCAGTAGTCATATAATGGGTCTTACACATGGAAGCCCATTTATCCACGTCATCACCCATAAGATAGAAAAGGTAGAATCAAACCAAATATGTGATTCACTACTAAACTCTCTTTACTCTATTTAATTGCTTCCTGCTCTCTCTCATTACCTTGCTTCTGATATACCTTACTACCTTGAGTCTCGGAGTATATGCCCCAAAATAACATCTTGATTATTAATTTATAGGCAAAGAGAGGAGCAATTTTTCTTTCTTTAATCAATAATCATTATTCATATGTTCCATCAATGTAGGAGTTATTAACAAAATAACTCTCACTAGTTTTTATTTGATCATAAGAGTTTTAGCAATAATAAGTATTAAACCATAATTATCTTTTAAATGAATCAAAAGATATTTTCTTAAGTTAGATAATGACACGTTGAGTACATAATATCTAACACCTTCCATATATATGTATATATATATATATATATATAATAAATATATATATATATATGAAAGATCTACTTATATTAATGTAACTTTTATACTTTTTTGGATACTTAGATCAAAATTACTAAATTTAAAAATATTATTATGATTCAAATGATTTATGAATTTAAGTTTTATCAAAGGGTCCAAAAAAGTGTAAGATTATACTAGTGTAAGTGAATTTTTATTATTTATATATATATTTATATATATTCTTTTTTACAGAATTGATATGTATATACATGTGTGTTTATATATGTTTATATATAATAAGTATATGTTTATATTATAAAATTTTACGATTATATAAATTTATTCAAGTATAATAATAGAAATATCACTTTTAAGTTATGTAATACAGTAATAAAATAAGTTTAATAAAGATAATTTTGGGTTAAATTGGATTTTACCTAATTGAAAACTTGCCAATTAAGCTTAAGTACAAAAGAGATAAAAATTTAGGAAAAATTAAGAAACGAAAATTTATAAATACTGAAAATTAAATCTTATCTTAGGAGAATCTACTTTTTAAGAGAGATGAATAAACCATTTAAATAAAACTCTATGTTTTTATTCATGTAATATATATTTCATTGTGCAGGTAATTATAATTCATAATCATCAATAAAATGGTAATAAGAGAGCTAATTAATAATAATTATGATTCACATTTATATTTTACTAGTATTATGAGTTTGCTTTTGTCTCCTCAATTATTTGAAGAAGTCAAGTCTTCGCTCAGACATGAGTGGATTCATGAATCATAAGACACATAAAGCAAAGCAAGAAACATGTGTACGACACAATGACAAGAAAAACATGCATGAATAATGAATTGAAGAAAAAATCCCATTAATTGTCGTAGTGTGCAAAAACAATTATTTTCTTCCTTTCATATATATATATATATATATATCAGTTATTTCACATTTTTAATTTTTATATATTATTAATATTAAGGTTCATTACAATTGCGGGAGTTATTCAAATTATATATACATATCATTTTCTTTTAATTTTTCACATTAAAATTTTATTTATATTCCCTCCATCAAATTTTCATTTTCTCTATTTGATTTTTATGGTATTTAAGAAAATTACTTATTAGACTTTTGTGTATTTTATTAAAACTTAAATTTATTATATAAAACTTATATTTTGAGGTTTTAAATATAAAATGTATTAAAAATCAAAATAATTTTGGAATATACTCATACATACAAGTAAAAGCATTTTGTGTTGCAAAATGCAAAGATGATAATTTTAAAATATCCAAATAGGAAATGATAGATAAAGAAAATGAGATAATAAAAGTATAATTAATTACGAATTAGAAAATGAACTGAAAATAAAAAAATAAATGACAAAAAAAAAAAACTTAGAAGTGATGATTGAAGACATATGGAAAGATAAGTATAATCTCGTAAAGATGATAATATGTAGTCTAATTAAACATTGAAGTTGAACACTTATTATTTAATTTTGAACAATTTAAATTAAATTCCCTTTTAAACGATATAGAGAAAAAAAAAAAAAAAAGAGAAAAGTTCCTATTAATTTATTGCGTAGCGTGACAATGGGATTGAAACAAGAAATGCACCAAACGATGTCCTTTTTCTGACTCCACTAGTGCCCGGTGTGCCAAAGTTCATTCTCCATTTTTGTCTTCTGAATGACTTTGCTTGTAAGCAATTACAAAGGCTATAAACTTTAATTAGCATAAAACAACACCAATGCTAAGATTACATATAATATTATTTAGAAAAAAATTATTATAATTTAAAAAAAAAAATCATGGTCTATGAGAAGAGAAGGTGTTATAGACATGAAAAATTGAACTTCAAACATGTTAGATACTAAGTTTCAACAATAACTTATGAATCAATTAAGATAAATCTCAAATTAAAAAATTATTTTATTATTAATATTTTTTTTATAAGTACTTATTTTATTTATTTGTTTTGTTATGAGGTAGTTGATGGAAGGAAGAGAGAAATTTCTGACCTTAGACAAAGCAACTTTAGACCAACAACATTAGACAAAGTAAAGCAAGAAACATATGTGTACGAGGCAAGAACAAGAAAAACTCATGCATGATGAATTGAAGACTTATTCATTAATAGAAAATCCCATTAATTTTTGTTCTATGAAAAAACAATCATTTTGTCCCTTTCATATTTCTAATGTTCACATTTGTGACTTTCACTTATTCATTAATATTAAGGTTCATTACCATTAAAAATGATATTGGTTAATATTTTTATTTGAAGTATTTTAAAATATAAAATATGAATCTATATATTCTAAGTTCATACTATCCAAACCAATATTCATTAACAATATTAAAAACAAAAATAATAAAAAGTACTATACTTATGATAAATTCAGTATTATATTATTAATATGTTGTTTTAAATTTTCAATATTAATAAAAAGATTTTGCTATTTTTGAGGTATTTGTATATGAATTTATTTAATTTTCATTATATTAGAATCCATTATTTAATTAAATTTAGTTTTGATTTCCGAATCTAAATCTATTTAAATAAGCATTATCTGCTAAATATCTAAATCGTTAAAATATTTGATTATTTAAGTTTTTTTGTAAAAATATAAAATAAATTAAATTAAATTTAAAATTCAAGTTCAATTTTAATAAATAACAAATAAATGTTGTTTGTTAAGATTTAAAAATTTTATATATGTAAACGGATAATGGATTCCGATGTTCGATAATATTTATTAAAATTTAAACGGATAAGATATTTGATATTTAAAGAATAATATCAGAATCCTATCCAAATCCATTACAGATATTAAACTTACTATCCAAAATCATAATTATCAATTTATAAATTTTTATCAGAATATAAACAAATTAGATAATACCAAACATATGATTATTTAGTATATATTGTCATCAGTAAATGAAGTCCAAGAGAGAAGCAATTAATCAAATCTAATGAAATGGATGGGAAGGTGAAGCACGGTCTAAAGCTAAGCTCCTGTCTCCAATTATTTCCTCTGACTTTGACATCAATATACAAGCGAAATCTGAATGCGTGGAAACTCAGTTGCAGCACTTTCACTTTGTTGGCTGAATGTTTCCGGCATGCTTTCACCTTTTGCCCTCGTTTCATTTCATTCATACTTTTGCTTTAGAATTTCAGTTAATGTGGGCAATATTTTTACAACATGTGATGCCCTATTACAGCAGGTTTTGCAACAAAAAAAATGCACCAAACGATATCCATATGACTAAACTTTATCCCTTTTTCTTAATAATTAATCTAATGGTACGGTGCCAGGATGACTAAACTTTATTACAGATCAAAGAATAACGCATACTACTATAAAGACAGAATTGTTACGGTATTATTCTTTTCTCTGAATGCTTATTTAGAAAAAAATAAATGCTAAATATGAGGAAGTTGATGGAGGGAACAAATGGAGATTCAAACTTTGAATTGAAGAAGAAGAATAACCAAAATTATTAATTAGAATTTTCAAAAGAGAAGTGTTTCAGTTAATAACATAATAACAGAGTTGACTTGACCGATAAATCTTTGCAAGTTTTACTTCCCTTCAGACGTCAAGCTTAGTGACAATTTTCATTATTTTTTAGTAGTGGAGAGATTCTTTCCCACGGATATATAAATAACACTATTAGCTAATTATGTAATATTGTTTATAGTAGGATTTCTTCTTATATGTAAAGAATATTAAGCATCTTTGTTATACTTTGTCTTGGTATGAAGCACGCAAGCGTATTGGTCTTTTTGCTCCCATCTTTACTTTTCAAAAATAATAATATTAGCGTTTGCTTTGGTCTAAGTCATTGAAAAGATTAAAATATAGTACTAATAATTACTAAACTTAAAACCCATTCCCAGTTAGTTGGAAGATAAATGACAGCCTTCATTGAGTAAATTACTATTTTTTTTTGTCTTTTTTAAAAGACAAACTTGACTTAAGTAAACTACAAGAAAGATTATTATTCATAAAGTAATGATGGGGCAGGAAAGCTTAGCATTTTCATGATGGGAAGATTTAAAAGTATAAAGCAAAGAAAACACTAAATACCAATAGAAAAGATCTCATACTATCATTATTTTTATGAGTCTAAAATTAAAATATCAATTTTTTATAAAATATATTTTCATGATTTACTTATTATATATAATATTTCTATATTAACAATGTATCAAATATAAATATTTTTTTGAAACACAATATGTCAGGAGTTTGAAAAATAATTATATCTTTTTGTTTATATCCATTAATCACTCAATCTCATTAAATATGTATAGTATTTTTTAAAAAAAGTATTGTATATTTATATATATTATTTATAATTAATTTTAAAAATTATTTAATATATTTAGGATACAATATGATATGCAATATTACATTCTCAAATTATAATACCTATTTCAATGTAACAATCATGTTGATTTTTTAAAAAACTTTTACTTTGTGGCTTATAATTATCCAAAGTTTGACATATATATATATATAACTTTTTTAAAGTTTATCCTTTTATTTATAGTTAAATTTATAATAAACTTTTATCATCTTTTACGGTAGAGAACTTATTAATCATTCTAATGATAACATCTAAATGTAGCATTTCTCCCGTTTCATTTCTTTGATCATCTTTAACGAAAATATTATTATCTTTTAAGCTCTTCATTAGTGTTACACTTAAGTGGTCATTTCAATAGCTACATAGTAGGTCTTAGCGACGTTGCCACCCACAAGGTAGAAAAGGTAGAATCTTTCCAGACATGTGATTCACTACTCAACTCTCTTTACTTTTTTTAACTGCTTTTTGCTCTCTCTTATTTACTTACTTCTGATATACCTTACTAATTTGAGCATTGGAGCATATACCCGAAAATAACATTTTAATCATCAGATAGAATACATTAATTTATAGGTAGAGAGAGGAATAATTTTTGTTTCTTTAATTAATAATTATTATTCATACACTCTATTAATGTATGAGTTATTAACAAAATAACTCTCTTTTTAGTTTTTATTTGATCAATAGGAGTTTTAACAAGCAATAAATATTAAATCATAATTATCTTTTAAATGAATCAAAAGAGATTTACTTAAGTTAGATAATGACACGTTGACCCATAATTTCTAATACCTTTCATATATGTATGTGTGTGCGTAAAAAATCTACTTACACTAGTATAATTTTTATACATTTTTTTTTATACTTGGATCAAAATTTAAAAATATTATTACTATTCAAATGAGTCATAAATTTAATTTTAATCTAAGAATCTAAAAAGTGTAAAGTTATATTAGTGTAAGTGGATTCCTATTATATATATATGTATATTTTCTTTTTTATAGAATTGATATATATAAATGTGTGTTTATATGTATTTATATATTATAAGTATATATTTATATTATAAATTTTTACGATAAATGGTAGAAATATCACTTTTAAGTTGTATAATACAATAATAAAATAAGTTTACTAAAGATGATTTTGGGTTAAATTGGATTTTCCCTAATTGAAAAATTATCAATTTGCCATTCGCATAAGTTTATAAGTTCTGAAAATTAAACCTTATTTTATAAGTATTCACTTTTTAAGAGAAGTAAATAAACCATTTGAGTAAAGTTCTATTTTTGTATTCAAATAATATATATTTATATATATATATCATTGTGCAGGTAATTATAATTCATCATCATCAATGAAAATGGTAATAAGAGAGCTAATTAATAACAATTATGATTCACATTTATATTATACTAATATTATGAGTTTGCTTTTGTCTCCTCACTTCTTTGATGAAGTCAAGTCTTCTATGAGACTTGAGTGGTTTCAAGAATCATGAAACACATGAAGCAAAGCAAGAAACATATTGAAGAGTCAAGCCTTCGCTGAGACTTGAGTGGTTTCATGAATCATGAGACACGTAAAGCAAAGCAAGAAACATATGTGTACGACGCAGAGTCAAGAAAAGCATGTATGAATAATGAATTGAAGACTAATTCATTAGCACAATATCCCATTAATTGTTGTACTATGCAAAAACAATCATTTTCTCCCTTTCATATATATATATATATATATATATATATGAGTGATTTCACATTTTTAATTTTTAGATATTGTTAATATTAAGGTTCATTACAATTACAGAAATTATTCAAATTATATATACATATCATTTTCTTTTTTTAAAAATTTTTACATTAAAATTTTATTTATATTCCCTCCATCAAATTTGCATTTTCTCTATTTGATTTTTATGGTATTTAAGAATATTACTTATTAGACTTGAGGTATTTTATATTAAAAACTTAAGTTTATTAGATAAAACTTATATTTTGAGGTTTTAAATATAAAAATGTATTAAAAAATCAAAATGATTTTGGAATATACTCGTACATAAAAGTAAAAGTATTTTGTGTTGCAAAATGCAAAGATGATAATTTTTAAAATATCCAAATAGGAAATGATAGATAAAGAAAATGAGATAATAAAAGTATAATTAATTACTAATTAGAAATGAATTGAAAATAAGAAATAAATAACAAAAAAAAAAACTTAGAAGTGATGATTGAAGACATATGGAAAGATAAGTATAATCTCGTAAAGATGATAATATGTAGTCTAATTAAACATTGAAGTTGAACACTTATTATTTAATTTTGAACAATTTAAATTAAATTCCCTTTTGAACAATTTAGAAAAAAAAAAAAGAAAAGAGAAAAGTTCCTATTAATTTATTGTGTAGCGTGACAATGGGATTGAAACAAAAAATGCACCAAATGATGTCCTTTTTCTGACTTCACTAGTGCCTGGTGTGCCCAATGTTCATTCTCCATTTTTGTCTTTTGAATGACTTTGCTTGTAAGAAATTACAAAGGCTATAAACTTTAAATAGTATAAAACAACACCAATGCAAAGATAACATATAATATTGTATAGAAATAAAATTATTATAATTAAAGGAAAAAAAGCCGTGGTCTATGAAAAGAGATGGTGTTATATACGTGAGAAATTGAACTTTAAACTTGTTAGATATTATATTTCAATAATAATTATATGAATCAATTGAGATGAATTTTAAATTAAAAAATTATCCTATTATTAATATTTTTTTTATAAGTATTTATTTTATTTTTTGTTTTGTTATGAGGTAGTTGATGGAAGGAAGAGAGAAATTTCTGACCTTAGACAAAGCAGCTTTGGACCAATTCTAAAGTTCTTTTAAAAAAGAGGAAACAACTTTAGACCAACAACATTAGACAAAGCAAAGCAAGAAACATATGTGTACGAGGCAAGAACAAGAAAAACCCGTGCATGATAAATTCAAGACTAATTTATTAATAGAAAATCCCATTAATGTTTGTTCTATGAAAAAACAATCATTTTGTCCCTTTCATATTTCTAGTGTTCTCATTTGTAACTTTCACTTATATATTCATTACTATTAAGGTTCATTATCATTAAAAATAATATTGGTTAATGTTTTTATTTGAAGTATTTCGAAATATAAAATATGAATCTATATATTCTAAGTTCACACGATCCAGACCAATATTCATTAACAATATTAAAAAAAAAATAATAAGAAAGTATTATACACATGATGTATAAATTCAATATTATATTATTAATATGTTGTTTTAAATTCTCAAAATTAAATAAAAGATTTTGTTATTTTTGAGGTATTTGTATATAAATTTATTTAATTTTCATTACATTCGAATCCATTTAAATAATTAATTAAATTTAGATTCAATATTCGAATCTAAATCTATTTAAATAAGCATTATCCGTTAAATATCTAAATCGTTAAAATATTCGATTATTTAAGTTTTTTTTATTAAAATATAAAATAAAAAAAATTAATTTTAAAATTCAAGTTCAATTTTAGTATATATAAAATAAAAGTTATTTGTTAACATTCAAAACTTTTCACAACTATAAAATTTTATATAATTTGCATATATGAATTAATAAGGAATTCAAATATTTGATACTATTTATTAAAATTTAAATAAATTTAGATATTTGATATTTGAGAAGTACTATCTAAATTCTATTAATATCCATCACAAATAGTAAACCTATTATCCAAAATCATAATTCTCCATTTATAAATTTTTTATCAGAACAGAAACAAATTAGATAATACCAAATATATGATTATTTAGTATATATTGCCATCTCTAAATGAAGTCCAAGAGAGAAGCAATCAATTAAATCTGATGAAATGGATGGAAAGGTGAAGCACGGTCAAAAGCTAAGCTCCTGTCTACCGTTATTTCCTCTGTCTTGACATCAATATACAAGCGAAATCGTGGAAACTGAGTTTCAGCACTTTCACTTTGTTGGCTAGATATTTCCTGCATGCTTTCATCTTTTGAATTTGTTTCATTTCATTCATACTTTTGCTTTAGATTTTCAGGTTAGGTGGACAATATTTTTACAACATGTGATATTACAACAGGTTTTGCAATAAAAAAAAAATGCACCAAACGGTATCAATATGACTAAACGATATCCCTTTTTCTTAATTGTTAATCTATTGGTGCCAGGATGACTAAACATTACTGTAGACCAAAGAATTTTATAAAGACAAAATTGTTACAGTAATTATTCTTTTCTCTGAATGCTTATTTAGAAAGAAACAATATGTATAAGGAATTTGATCGAGAGAACAAAAGGAAATTCATCGGAGAAAAATAAGAAGAAACAAACTTATTAATTAGAATTTTTCTAAAAAAAAAATGTTCCATTTAATTCCAAATAACATAGTTGAGTTAAATAATAAATCTTTGTAAGTTTTACTTCCCTTCAGAATCAAGTTTAATGAAATTTTTCACTTTTTTTTTTATTAGCGGAGAGGATTCTTTGTTACCAATATACATCACCTAACTTTGAGAAAATTTATTTATTTATTTATTTATTTTTTGTACAAATGCATAATATGAAATAAAAAGTGGGAATAAAGGAAAGAATATAGTGATAAAGATTAATTTACAAAAGTAAAACTATCAGCTTCATCATCATTGAAACCCATTATTCATTCTTTAAAATTCAAATGGACAACCAATAAATATGTTTGTCTTCCACCTATTTTGATTCAACTCTTATAGAAAAAGCTCAAACTCAAGATTTGTACAAACACGTGGTTGGAAAAATGCATTTGAACCTATCCCTTGATATCAAGGGAGATATATAACTACAATAACAGTATGTAATATGAAGTACTTGTCTATAAATACCGTGTATGCAAATCTTAAACTCCACAATCTTCCCTTCATTTTTTTTCCATAGAGAGCTAGCAAAACATGAAGAATCTTCATATCCTAATTCTACTCTTTTTGCCTACCTTATTTCTCTTCTCATGCTCTTTATCTCTTGTGTTATCTTTTTCCCCTTCTCATACTCATCTCCAAAAACAATGCCTTGATGACCAGAGATCTGCTCTGCTACAATTGCACCATGATCTTTATTATGCCCCCAATTTTACTTTCTCTTCCAAAGCTGAGCTTTGGGATCTCAACACTGATTGTTGCTTTTGGAAAGGAATTACATGTGATGTTATTGGTCATGTGATTGGGATTGATCTCAGTTATAGAGACCTTTCTGGCAGCTTTTACTCCATTTTCAAGCTCCATCATCTTCAACTCCTTAATCTTGCTGGAAACAATTTTAATACCGCTTTGTTTCAATATGAGTTTGATAGACTCCCAAATCTAACTCATCTCAACCTTTCAAACTCATGTTTCAATGGTCAAATTCCAATGGAGATTTCATACTTAACAAGGTTAGTCTCTCTTGATCTATCTAATCAAGATTCTTGCTATCTAAGATACCCACTGCCTTCTGGATTTAAACAACCTCTTAAACTAGAAAACCCAAATTTCAAGACATTCATCCAAAATTTGAAGCTACTTACAGAGCTATACTTGGATAGTGTGAACATTTCAACTCAAAGTACCGAATGGTGTCCAGCCACATCCATAGTTCTTGGTAACCTGCATGTGTTAAGTTTGTCAAATTGTGGTTTGACAGGTCCATTTTGTTCTTCACTCTTAAGACTTCCTTTTCTTTCCAAACTTTTCCTCGGTGGGAATTCAATCTCTTATTTACCTCCCAATTTCTTGGAAATTTCCTCTCCTTTGGTTTCTCTCAGTTTAGTGAATTGCAATTTGAGCGGGGATTTTCCAACAGAAGTTCTTTCGTTGCCAAAAATACAAAGCATTGACATTTCAGAAAATTACGCTCTCGGAGGTCAGTTGCCAGAATTTTCATTAAACAATGCTTTACGGATCTTAAAAATTTCTTCTACAAATTTCAGTGGAAAACTGCCAGAAACAATTGGTAATCTTAAGCTCTTGACAAATTTAGATCTCAGTTGGTGCAATTTCTTTGGACAAATTCCATCATCAATTGCAAATCTTACTAACCTTGTGGAACTGGATATATCCTATAACAATTTCAATGGTTTTATCCCTGCATTTCATAGATCTGGAGTTCCAAATCTTGCATATCTTCATTTGCAGGGGAACCACCTCTCTGGCTCAATTCCTTCTTCTTTATTTACTCTCCCATCATTGCATACCCTGTTTCTTGGGGAAAATCAATTGATTGGTGAAATTGGTGAGTTCCCCAATGCATCTTCCTCCTTGATTGAAGCATTGTCTTTAGGATACAATAGCTTTAGTTCCAAGAAGCTTGACATGTTTTTCCAACTCAAGAACTTAAGGCACCTTGACCTTTCCAACATGAGCTTATCAATTGAAAAGAACATCACAATCCTTACTTTTCCCCAATTAGAGGAGCTAGGCCTAAGTTCATGCAACCTTACTGAATTTCCAGAATTCATCAAAACACAAGACAAGTTGGCTTCTTTATATCTTTCTGACCACCAAATCCATGGTTTTATACCTAATTGGTTGTGGAAGACCACTCTTTCAACCTTATTCCTCTCTTTCAATGCAATTGATTTTCCAAAAGAGATTCCTTTTGGTGATGCAAACTTCTCTTTTCCAATGTTGAGATACTTAGGTTTACAATTCTGTAACCTAAGTATGTTTCCAGAGTTTTTAAAGAGTCAAAATAGTTTAGAATATCTTGACCTTTCAAATAACAAAATAAGTGGTGCAGTGCCAAATTGGGTGTGGAAGAAAAGTTTGTGGTATCTGGATCTTTCTAATAATTCTCTCTCATCTTTGGACCAATTTTCACTAAACCAATCTCTAACTTCTTCGCAAGGCTCTTTATCAAGATCTATTTGTAATTTGAGTCAACTTGAAAGGTTAAATGCATCTTATAACAAATTAAGCGGGCTTATCCCAAGTTGTTTTGGCAATATCAGAACTCTCGGCTATTTGGATCTACAAAAAAATAATTTTACCGGCAGCATACCAGATTTTGCAAAAGGCACCCAATTATTTTTGCTTCAACTCAATGACAATAAATTGGAAGGAAAGTTGCCAAGGTCATTAGTCAATTGCACATGGCTCGAAGTTTTAAACCTTGGAAACAATACTTTGTATGACACATTCCCATCGTGGTTGGGAAAATTGCCTCGGTTGGTGGTTCTTATATTGAGAGCAAATAGGTTTTATGGTCTAATTAAACATGTGAAAAATTATTTTCAAGACTTGGATGTGCTAGACGTTGCTTTCAATAATTTTTCTGGTCAATTACCAATTGAATTCTTTCAAGCCACTGAACTAAGGTCACTCATAATCAGTGGGAATAAATTGGAAGGGAAGTTGCCGAGTTCATTAGCCAATTGCAGAAATCTTGAAGTTTTGGACCTTTGAAAAAATATGATACAGGACACATTTCCTTCATGGTTGGTGAAATTGCCTTCTTTGAAAGTTCTTGTACTAAGAGCAAATAGATTTTATGGTCCAATTAAAATTTCTGAGGATGAAGATGCTTTCCCAGAGTTACACATACTGGACCTTGCTTCCAATAATTTTTCAGGTGAGTTATCTGTTGGATTTTTCCAATCTTTGAAGGCAATGAGAATGATGACTGATGGCAACAGAGCTAAGCCAGATTATATTGGAGATAATTACTACCAGGACTCTGTAACAATTGTGAATAAAGGGTTTGTAATGTTTTATGAGAAAATCTTAACCATCCTTATTTGTCTTGACCTTTCCAATAATAGTTTCCATGGGAGAATACCGGAAGAAATACAAAACCTCAAGTCACTCAAAGTGCTAAACTTATCCTTCAACAGCTTCCTTGGCCCAATTCCTTTAGCACTTGGAAACTTAACTGAGCTTGAGTCGTTGGACCTCTCCCAAAACAAACTCTCCGGAAGGATTCCTCTACAGCTTACAAGCCTAACATTTCTTGAAGTATTGAATCTCTCTTACAACCAACTTGAGGGAAGCATACCACAAAGCTACCAATTCGGTACATTTTCAAACGATTCTTACAAAGGGAATCCAAGATTATGTGGGCTGCCTCTGACAAGGAAATGCAATGAAGATGGTCCTGGAATGCCAACCCCTAAGGAAGATGCAGATTCATGGGTAGATGGTTTATCTGACAGGAAAATTGTGTTGATAGGGTATGGATGTGGATTGGTCATTGGATTATGTACTGGATATACAGTGCTGAATGAGTTGGGGAACAAATGGTTGGAAAGGTTTACACGGAATTGGAATCGAAAATGGAGAAGATCAAGGTGACTCAATCAAAATTCAAGTTTCAATGTCATTTGGTAAGCATTCTAGAATACTTAATAACTCAAAACTTTTGTTACTGATTCTGTGAACTGTAGCCAAATCAAATAAAATTATTTAAATGCTCTCTTATATTGTCATTTATCTGCACTAACTAACTAATAACTTATTAAAGTGATTGCATTCAAAATTTAATTCAAGAACATTTCAACTTTATGTCTCGTTCCCTTTTTGAAACTTGGTAAAAAAAATTGCCTGCAAACTAGGTTGTCCTTTGAATTTCCTAACCTCATTTTACAAATGAAAATTAATTTTCAAGTTAGTAATTTCTACAAGACCTGTGGGTGACTGGTATTTTGAGTTAGATTGGGCTGTCAGCCATTTTAAGGGCAAAGTTTTGGCATTTATTTTCCTTAGATTGGCTTGGAATGCTCACATATATTTTATTTGGCAGGAGCACAATAGAAGGAAGTTTGGCAGGCCTTCTAGATATATAGAAGCTATTGTTTCAGCTATCAAAAGTTCCTTTTGGCTTCGATTCAATAACAGGATTGCAGTCTCCAGTTCCACTCTTCCTTTTCAACAACAGAAATTGTGCCTGAATGTTTTTGGCCTGGTGTTATGGTATCTGTGTCTCAGTTCTTTCTCTTATGCTCGCCTAGGATGATTGGCGGTAATGTCTGGTTGTATTGTGCTCCTCTTCTGTTCTATCTATAGGGTGGTGTTCTACTGCTGAGTTATGAGGTTCCCCTGTTGTGTAACTCTGTTTTTATTAATAAATTTCTGGCTTAGCAAAAAAATGTGTCTGAATTGGGGACTGGTTCCTTAATGTTGCTTAGTTTGATTACTTTGCAAAAGTTAGACTCTTTTGTTAATTAGTTTGCTTTATTTGCTAGTTCTTGGAAGTTTGTAACGTTGGCTTGCTGTTTACTTGTAGCATACCTACTGCTTTTTTTGGATTAATAAAAATCATTTATCCAAAATAAATTCTTAACAAGAATCTTATCGTCTTTTAAACTCTTTATTATTGTTATACCTAAGTGGTCGTGTCAGCAGCCACATAGTAGATCTTACACATGAGAGCCCAGTTTGCTATGTCGTCATCTAAGAAGCATCCAGAGCAGACAGGTGATTCACAGTTGAACTCACTTTACTCTCTTTAACTGCTTCCTACTCTCTCTCATTTACTTGCTTATGGTATACCTTACTAACTTGAGCATCCGAGAATGTCTCAAAATAATATCTTCAGCACACTCGACTTTCTACTCTGTGACAGGTCACACATACTCTCCTTCTCAACCTCTAGTAAAACTTTTGACTATCAGACCAGAAATTACATCAACAATATCAATTATTCAACTCAACTATTTGCAGTGCAGGTTTAATACAAGCCATGGCATGTACAACAATGACTACTCCTACCACTTTAACTGCCAAAACTAGAAGTTACATCTCCTAATACAGAAAAATCTTCACAGATCAAGCTCAAGCTAAGATGCTTTATTCCTGTATTATCTGCTACATCACTACAGAGAAGAAAAACACTGAAAAGAAAAGAAGAAAGCTTTCAGTTCCAGGTATCAAGCTCGACAATTCCAAAGTAACTTCGATGGTATTTTATTATCTCTAACAACTATAGATTTGACTATGGCGAGAAAGATATGTGAATGCTAAACTTAAATTATTATGTGGACTTGATTAATTGATTTAATTTTATCTTTAAAAGCTTAAACAGCTTATCTGTTTCTTACAAAACTGATGTTTCGGCTGCATCTTTTGTCTAGTGAGAAGCAAGAATGACCATTGTATTTGAAAGTGAAAACCATCCAAGGTGGGACATTGAACTATGGAAAAACTAAGAAATAAAACTGTATGAAAAACTAAGAGTAAAACTGAATGTATATTGAAAAACTGCTCATGAAGAATTATACAAGCACCATAGATTTATATACAACTAACTGGTGGGTAAACTAGGAAACTAAATCTTCCAAAAAACTGATCCTATAATTGAGGGATTATTTATCCTAATTTTTTGTCCTTAATTATAGGGATATAAATACTTAATTCTAGAGATACAAATATAAATATACAGATTATAAGATTACAATCAGCTGTAAATAAGTGTTTTTCCACAAGAACATTTGTATCAAGTAATAGAAGAGATCACTAGTTTGAACAGAAAAACGCAAGAGGCACCAAAGCATCTTGGTTGTTTGGATGATGAACTTATATGTACTCACTTCTCTAGAATTCCAGTGAATCCTTTCAGTAACTTATTCTCTATCTAATAGAAATAAAGCATCATAACTAAATAGCCAATATTCACGTTGATGTGCCAAGTGTTCTGATATAGCCACTAATCCATAATTAACAGATGAAGTTATAGAAGACATGCTATGTTTCAATCACTGGTCATTTTAAAGTTAGTTTTTTCTTTAGTAGTCAGCTTGATGCTGTAAACCAGGAAGGTTGTCAAGCCTTCTGATATTTAGCCTATTTTGAGCATTAGCTCAGAATTTATGTTTAGAAGATTTTGCAGGTAAAATGATATTTGATGACTTTGTGGTTGACAAAAGCCAAATTGGACAGAGTGATTACGCATATATAAAGACTTTGCCACTAGAGGCTTTCTCATACAACTGTCCTTCCCATGCAGCCCTAAGATCTTGCTCTTTTAAATCCATCTCCAACTAGAACTGTAAGTATCAACTAGAAAAATACTTTATTCTCATGAATTGGCCGTTTTAAAATTTTACAGGGAAAAAAGAAAAAAAACTCATGCTAAAACAGAAAAATTTAGAGGGAAAAAAGGAAACAAAAGGTCATGCTAAAAATTTTTTGTCTATACAACTACTGCTAAGAGCCAAAGATTAATATTTCTTGAGTTTAAGTTTAGGTTTGCTAGCTGATTTCACTTTTTTTTTTTTTTGGGGTCTTGAATGCAGGAACTGTATTTTTCCAGGAAGAAAACTGATCATTAATGTTTTCTATGCCTTGGATTTGGACAGCACAAAAAATCTCAGCTTCCATTAGCCCCCTACCCATTTGAAACTACCTGCAATCCAACATTCTTAAACTCTTTGAAGTAACATCCTAGATCCTACCAGTATGTGTCATCGAGACCTGGATTCTGATCTGATCAAGTTGAATTCTTGGCCATTACAAAGGTTGTGAAGTTGGATGCCGATTCTTGGAAAGTTAATACTGGATTGGACTGCTATCTCAAGGTAGAAGAAACGCTACTTCATGGGTAAAAGGTAGCAATAGGGTTTGTTGGCATATTAGGAAAGCCAGTTTTGTATATAAATTACAAGTTTTACAATTGTCTACTCATTCAGTTGTTTTCGACAACTCTTGCAACTTCATGTAAAAACCTAATTCTTACTCTGCTTAATACAATCACTCAACTCATAAGTCAGTTGTGGAATGCTGCAGAAAATGCTTACCTAAATACTAATGCACATGCCTGCAGCAACAATGATTCTAAAGGGCTCATCATTCCAAAATTCCCCCAGCTCAAGCACGGAAATAAAAGTGTTCATGGCAACAGGAGTTGAAGCAAAGCATCAATGGACTTATCGTTTACCCTCTTCAGCCATCTGTCTACGTATCTCATGTGCAGTGTTGAAAATGCCAAGGGTGAGTTGGCTGCATGCAAAGCGCTTCGCATTCTTTGCATGATGCTGAAAAAAGAAAAACAAAAGATGCAATTGGTCAGTTTACATTCAAATGAAAATAATAATGTAAACCATATTGACATGAGACACCAAAAGTTGAAGAAGTACAGTGCAAACATGTCCTATTTCTATACCAGAAAAAAAAAAAAAAAAAAGAAAGTTTGACCACATAAAATATTCTTTGTATGTCAGTAACCAAAAAAGTTTACCATCTAAGTAATGCATTCACAACAAATATAACAAAAACTAATAGATATTAACCTAGAACAAAAAGACATTAAATAAAATTACTCTATATGAAAGGGCATATGAGGGGACCTTTAAAGCACAATGCTCACAGAAATAGTGCTTGCACTTAGTAACAACACGATCCACAAAAGGATGCAGGCAAATAAAACTTGCAAAGGGCAACGAATCATCATCATCATCATCACTCTGGTCTAACCCTGCCTCATCATCATCATTGCCACCCAAAGCCAGATTTCTCTTCCTTGCTTTCTCTGCTTCTTCCTGGTCCTTCTCTAACTGCCATCCAGACTTGTAATCTCCACGATCATGCATAAACTTACATGAATCTCCATAACCACGGTGACCAGTTTCTTTGTAGTCTTTACAGATGTCAGGCTGATAATCAAATCTCGCTGAAATCCTGATGTGGGCAGAAGCACTAAGAGGTCCATGTGAGCCACCAGCTTTCTCACTAGCAACTGTTTGCTCTCTTCGAAACCCAGCCTTATGATCCACATAGCCATGCATTCCTTTATACAACTTCTATCTGCCAGAGCTTGTGCTTTTCCCCTTCAAAGCCTCCTCTGCTCGTTTAAGAACTTTCTCACGTATAGTGCGAGCATCTTTTGTAAACTCAGTTTCAGTTTCTAAGGTTGCCGTAGCTCTGCTATCATTTTGAACTTGAATTTCCTTCGAAGACAAATTGAAAAATCGATTTGATTCAGTGGAAGCAGCACTCCTGGAGGATCCAGTTGAAAAGTATAACTTATTGTCAGGCTTCAAAGCCTTGTTCTGATTGTGCAACAGAAATTTGCCATTTCTGGAATCTTCATCTTCATCTTCATTTATTGTCCTTTTCCTTATGTTTTTGCCCTTTGGCTTCCTGAAAAAAATTGCAGACTGAATAATCAAAGAGTTAGCTGCATAAGTAAATATACATTTATACATTTAAAAAGAATAAGAAAAAAAGGAACAAATTTTACCTAGTTCAGATTGTTGAGGTGCTTTTCCTGGATAATAGGGCTCGCTTGAATCTGTCATCTTAACAAAAACAAGAGCAAAAGTTTTATAGATTCCTTGCCTCAAGCATGATGAACTTCAAATTGTTTACAACTGCTGCTTCAATCGCTTGAAAGAAGGTTTTAAACTAAGTGAGTCAAAATCCTTATTACTATTAATTAAGGTAATGAATGATACATGATCAACAAACTAACTGGTGTCATAACTAGATAAGACAAGCTTTCTCTCATGAAAGGCTAAATGCTCAATTAGTATGAATCGACCTTCATCAAACAGCTTTGCATGTTTAATGGCCTTCATCAAGAATACAGTTGTTCATCCTGTTAACCCACTGAGGAGCACATTGTACGGCCCAACATACAGATGGCTGTGCTCCGCATGTAGCAGGGGAAGCAAAATTCCTATGTACTCAGAACAATTTCCTAAGAGAAGAGAATTTTAAAAAGCTAATCAAAATTAAAGAGATTTTTAACAAAATGAAACCTCATGAAATACAGGGTAATGGGTAGAATCCATAGAATCTCTAAGGTAAACATCACCGGTTATAGGTAAATGAGTGTGGCCCATTCTCAACGTGTCTGCTTGATGAGCACTTGTATGACACCTCAGTACAGTTTGAGAGTCAACATAATATGTATCATTATAGCCACCGCTTACATGATCAGCAGGCACCAGTACATCATCAAAATTCAGCAAAAAGAAGATTTACTGTTATAAAAAAAAATTCTTAAAAACATTATCCAAGGATCCAAAATAAATAAAATGATCCAACATATATTGTGTATACATATATTGTGGAACAACAACATGCTTTAATGGGCCATATGTAGGGAGAGTGAAATATCTATAACCTTAACATTTGATAAAAAATATTCACTCCCTTGCACTCACTAATCCACCCACACTCAGACACAGAGGTTCAAGCCTCCATAGTAACATATGTAATCCCAAGTTAATAGACAACCTTTGGTGATCTATGAAAGCCCATATGGATACAAATTAACATACCTTTTTTATTTTAATTTTTCAAAGATCCTAGACCAATTATTCTAAAACAGAGCACAAGATTGATTGTACAAAATATTTAAACTCAAAAGCTGTTCCTTTGTTATCCAATAGTATTTGCCAATTCAGAGGAACATAAAAGAGGAAAAGAAAAAAAATAGGGCACTAGTGGACAAACATTTTACCAGTTTTACTGAAACAATTGGGCAGAGATTATCAAACTTATCAGAGTTTTATCAACAATTTTCTTGTGTAGGTGGGGATCCAATATTTTCTGAATCCTTGTTTAAGGAATTACAAAAGATATTCTTTCAGCAAAGATGTGAATTAGGAAGGATTGGTTGACAAAATATGAACCAGAGAACATGTTGGGGTAATTGGCATTGAAATAGTCATATATTCCATTCTTCAGAATCCCAAGAGGATGATTATTCTTTTATGGAGCTGCATTCACAGTTTTGAAAAAATTGTGTCCGGAGCAATGTTTGTTCGATCATCCCTCACCACATCTACAAATCCCACCATCCAAAAAATACTAAATCATTCATAAATTATGAAAAAACAGAAAGTCGTAAATCAAATTTCACTAATAACAAAATATCAAAGCATATACCATGCCAATTTTCAAACCAAAAAACTCAATAATAGATTTTGATTGCTGACACTTTCAATCAATTCATGATACTCAAAGAAAGGTGTAATCTACCTAGACTAACCATCTTATAATTATATTCCATTCCAAAATATATCAAATCCAAACACCATAAGTCCAACTTTCTTATCAAACACAATTTGAACACAAACAAAGGGCATATTTTGAAAGCTCCAACATATAAATTCAATTAACCTTTCCCAACCCAGATTAAAGTACTGGACAAAATACCCATTACGCATAATAATTTACTAGTCAAAGTTAGAATCCAATATCTGCAAATACTGAAATGGACCAGTTCAAGGAACAGTCAATAAAAGCATATAACAGCAAAACCAAGTTCATAAAAAGTAGCAATTTTTTACCTTCTTTAGCAATTATGATTCCACCAAGCTCTAGCACTGAGGAAGCCACTGGTTGTCTCCACTTTCTCTTACTAGACGGAGAAGCAGCAGCAGCAGAAGAAGAAGAAGAAGAAGAAGAAGAAGAAGAAGAAAAGGGTAAGAAAAAAGTGAAGCGTTTAAAACAATTTAAGTAATTATGTAATAGGCCACAACGTAAACAACAGAGTTTTTTTATGAACCATTCATAAATATATTTGATATTTTTTTTATTTATAATTGTTTATTAAATTTAATAAATAATTTTAAATAATATTTTTATGTTTATTTATTAAATAAATTAAATACTAACAAAGATCTATTTAATTTATTTATTTTTACAAACAAACTTATTTAATGTGTATGAATAAATTTAATTATAATTTATTTAAAATATTATAAATTAATTATTTCAAAATTTAATATCTTTATCAATTTATAAATTATTATATATCATTAAAAATATTTTTTAATTTTTTAAAAATATTATTACAAAATAACTTTTTTTATATGCTTACAAATTAAATAAAATCTATTAATGAAGTTTAAAATAATAAAAACATATTTTTAATATTCCCACGTCAACATAAGAATTAAAATAAGCAATGAATATTACTTAGTGAGCTACGGTTGTGGGCTATAAGCATTAAGTTCGAGTTCTTTCATGTTCGGCTAAAGTTCAATAAAAATAATTAAAATGAGTTAGAATACGTGTTGTTAAATTTATTAAGAGTTTGTTTATTTATAAGTTCATTTATTATTAAATTAAATTGAGCTTAAATAAGGAAGAATTTGGCTTCAATAACGTTGGAAAATAAAATAAAATCGAAAATCTTTTAAAAAATGGAGAAATAAAAAATTGATTGAAAATTACAATAATTTTTTTATTTGATTGGAATTAAATATTTAATATTTTAATTCAAATCGGGTTGATTTTTGACTCATTGAATTAAGTAATAAAAAAAATTCAAATCAAATCATATTATATTTTTATTAATTTTTATATAATTTTTTTATTTTATAAAACAAAACTAATTATATTATATTTAAATATATTTAAAAAATAATATGAAAATGATATTGAGTACATTTTAAAAATTTAATAAATTAAACTTAACAAATAAAATTTAATTCGCATCAATTTAATTTTTAAAATATTTAAATTTAAATTAATTTTTTAAAATTTATAATATTAAATATTAAAATATCGAATCTGATCCCTTACTACTTTGGCTTGTTAAACCCAATTTTTTAAAAATAAAACCGATAGTCAAGAGCTCTGGTCATTGATTTAACTTGTCTGAGTGGTTTGACCGACTGATCCACTGTCATCCATAATTAATTTTTGAAGAAATTTCAACAAAAAAAAAAGAAGAGAAAATAAGGTTGAATCAGGAAATATTTAGAAAATTTTTTTAAAAAAATAATGTCCTTTTGAGTCACCATCTATAATATTTTCATTAACGTAAAACTAATTTTTTCTTAAAAAAAGTTCAGTCCACACTCAACTTTTTGTTTAAGCAATTTTTTTTTTATCGTCAACGGAGGAAAAGGGTCTTTTAACACAAAGTTGTAGCATAAGAATGAGCAGAGCATACTTATCGCAATATTACGAAAGGTTAATATTATAAATAGTTTTTAAATTATAAAAAATATTTATTATAGTATTTAAATTTTAAAAATTTTTAATTTGACATTTAAATTATAAATTTATTAATTAATATAGCATTTATTTTTAATATAATTAATTTTAAATGATAATAAATAATAAATAAAATAACTTTTTAAATACGATATTAGTTAACAATTCATAATTTAAATACTATATATATTAGAGATTTTTTAAATTTAAATATTACATTAAAATTTAATTATAATTTAAGAATTATTCATGATATTAATTTTATTAAAAAATTATATTTTCTATCCAAACCATATAAAATAAGGAATGGGATCAACGAAAATTAGTAATTTTATTTATTATTTTATGTAATTTAATAACTTAATTTTATTCATATTGTAATTTTAAGATGTATTAAAATCATATTATTAAGAAGGAACTGTAAATGGTTCAAAACAAAAACATAAGTGCGTCACTGCCTCTAATCTAACAAAGGAAGAGTTCTTGGATATCCCTACACCAATAGCTGATCATCGTCATACACATGGGTATCAATTGTTTTTGTATACAGTGGCAGATGCAAAGGTTGAAGTATGTTGTTCATAGACACCTTAAATATTAAAAAAAATTTAAAAATTTAAACGAAAAATTTTTTTAATGTTATTTCTGTCGATAAAATTGATAAATTTATCAAAATAAAATTTAATAGTATTAATAATGATTCTTGATTGAATAATTGTTTAATTACATATATTGAAAAAATTATGTATTTAATAATATTAATAATGATGTAATTATAATTTTTTTTAAATGTGAGGACTTTGGATAATTATATATATAATAATATAACAATATATTGTTTTAAATTTGTGTTTATAATTTATATATATGTGTATATATATATATATATATATATTATAAGTGCATGCTTTGAAACAAAATCCATTTGTTGTGTAGAGAGAGAGAGAGGATATCTTTGCATGGTGCGTTTTGCACCAACATACGAAGTTTCAGAAATAGAAATATATGGCGAAAAATGGTCTTGAAAAAGAATAAGTTTAAATTTTCCAAAGAGCGAAGAAGCTTTTTTTTTTCTATAATGGTTACATCCATTAGAATTAGATCTGGATTTTTTTATTTTTTAAAATTATATTTTAAATATGAAAAAAAGTAAAATTTTTATATAAATTTTAATGAATGACAAAACAAATGTAAGTATATTTATTTTTTTAATATAAATTACAACATATATAAATGTTATTTTTTTTATTAAATTTAAGTATTAAATAGTATATTTATTAATATAATATATATAAACATAAATTTAATAAATAATAAAATATATTTTTTTATATATCCAGAGGAGAATTGGAATTAAACACTCCAAATCTAATCATGACTTGACCTAAATTGTTCAAAAAAAGAAAACTCAATTCTTACTAAAAAAAATTATCGATTAGGTTGTAGCGAATCAAAACCTATAGATTGTTTTATTATCCCTACATCTGTTTACTTTTTTATATAAAATTTATGTAATAAAAATTTAAAAAAATAAAGAAAATGACTAAAAAAGTCAAATGGAGTGACACATAAATTTATTAAATAAAATATTAAATAATATTTTTTAAATAAAATACATATATAGATATAGAATTAAATAAATAATAATATATATTTTTTATATATACCAAAATCGAAGTGTAATACTAAAAATGTTACTTTTTTCTAAGCTCGATTTTAAAAAAATTCAACCCATTTATCCTGAATGAAAAGGAAACACACCAATTGAATTGGGATAAATCGAAACATATTATATACAAGTTATTTTGTCACCTCTATGTCAATTAATTTTTTATTACAAAATTTATCTAATAAAAAAATAAAAGTAAAAAATTTTTAAAATAAAGGAAAAAGAAAAAAGGAAACCCCAAAAAATAAGAAGTTTTAAAAAATAAAAACTAAAAAACAAGAGAGAGAGGTACCACGTTGATGGAGTAGAAAACTTTAAATCATTCTTCAAGCCAATAACCCTATTTTCCAAAAGAAAAAAAAACTCGATTCAATATTAATTTAAAAAAAATGCACTTGATGCGAATTAAAATTAATCAAATATAGATTATTTTATCATCCATATTTTTTTTTACAAAATTTATTTAAAAAAATAAATTAAAAAACTAAATAAAAAGTAAATAAAAATTAAAGTTTTGGAGGAAGGGTAGGGTGGCACGTAAACACCCTCTCCTTTTTTCATTATCTATAACATTAATTATATAAATTAGAAGTTATATGATTCAAAAAGTATGTGTATGGCATTTTCTCCTATTTCCTACTCTAATCTCAATATTTGATGTAGTGCACGATGTTGCTATTTTGTTTTGTTTTTTTTTTTTTTCCTTCTTGGATTGCTCTCATGGAACTTCATGGGAGTGGAGATAGAGTTTCAATAGCTGACCGCCGATCCCAACTCTAAAGACAACTGCATGCCCTTTTTTGGTTGAAAAGGAGTAGAATACGCGCTATTGTTGATGCAACGAATCAACATTAAACGACACTTGCTATGTGATATATTATTCGTTCTGGGATCCGAAGGCCTACTTTCCTTATTTTATTCTTTAAAGAAAACTCCTTGACAGAAAAAAAAAAAAAAAGGTAGATGTATCAATTAAATCAATTATTTATTGCTAATATCACATTATCATCCTTAATTACTTCAATAATAAATGATAAATCAAGTAATAGTCTTCCTTTATACTAAAACAGTTTTATATGAAATCAACAATTTATAATCTGTTGGATCATTCAAGCTCCCATTTAATTAGTAAATCATTTAAATATCATACTTGTCAATTTTAGATCTTTTAAAGCCTTCATTAAAAAATGATATGTTTCAAATGATAATGAAAACCATACCTGTAGATGCAAGAGGGCAACAGAAATAATGGTATACATCTAAAATATCCTAACATTGGGTCTTTTTTTATTTAGAATTAAAAGTATTGCAAGAACTTTATGTGGTTATATTTTATTATTTTTGAAAAGAACTTGCTTGCTAACTTCCACAAAATTAAACATGATATATCTAGCTGATCATCAGCATCATCAAGTTTTGATTGTGATAGATTTGGAACTTCTCTCTTGTCTCCAATGGAAAAATGTGGTAGTTGGTAGATACACAAAATATTCAAAGAGTGCATTTCTTCAGAATTGCTTGATCAATTTCCAATTTGAATGCCCCTAAAGCTTGAACCCATCATTTGTTTAATGATATTTTCTTTGCACTATTTTTTAAAATTTATTTCTGGTTCAAATAGCTTTCACATACATATATAAAATCCAAAACTTCTTCTTCTTAATAGATTTAATTATATGCTGGTACATTGACATTAATGTTAATTAAATAAATAATCATTATAAAAAAAAAAAAAAAGACAAATCGGTTTGAAGATGATCACCTGTCCATTTGTCTTCAACATTATTTAGGATACTGTTGCCAAGTGTTGGGCAGAAAATGTGAATGTAATGTAATGTAAGAATAAACTATGCCCCAAATTTTACTTTCTCTTCCAAAGTTGAGCTTTGGGATCCCAACATAGATTGTTGCTATTGGAAAGGAATTACATATGATGCTTCTGGTCATGTGATTGAGCTCGATTTCAGTTACAAAAACCTTTTTGGTAGCTTTCACTCCATTTTCAATCTTCATCATCTTCAATACCTTAATTTTGTTGGGAACAATTTTAATATCGCTCTGCTTCAATATGAGTTTGACAGATTCTCAAATTTAACTCATCTTGACTTTTCAAACTCATGTTTCCATAGCAAAATTCTAGTGGAGATTTCATACTTAACAAGGTTAGTTCTAATCAAGATTCTTGCTATCAACGGTATAACCAAATTCTCCATCCATACAATAACTTCCACTACTATCCATTGCCTTTTGAACTTCAACAACCTCGAAAACTAGAAAACCCAAACTTCAAGACATTAATCCAAAATTTAAGACCCCTTGCAAACGTCTAGATAGTGTGAACATTTCAACTCAAAGTAGTAAATGGTGTGAAGCCACATCCATAGCACTTCCTAACTTGCATATTTTAAGTCTATCGAAATGTAATTTGACAAGTGCATTTTGTTCTTCACTCTCAAGACTATCTTTTCTTTCCAAACTTTTCCTTGGTTGGAATCCAATCTCTTATTTGTCCTCCTAATTTTTGGAAATTTCCTTCTAGGTTTGGTTTTCTCTCAGTTTAGTGAATCTGCAACTTGAGTGGTATGTTTTTCCAACAAAAAGTTCTTTCAGTTGCCAAAAGTAACAAGGCCATGCCACATTTTCAAACAATGACCATCTGATTGGGTCAGTGCCAGAATTTTTGTTTAAACATTGCTTTACGGATCTTATTCGATTTTTGACTACAATTCTCTGGCAAATTCCATCATCAATTGCAAATCTTTACTAACCTTGTGCAACGGATCTATCTAATAACAATTTCAGTGATTTTTATCCCTGCCATTTCATATGGATTCTGGCATTTTCAAATCTTTGCATCTTTCTTGTTCGGGGAACGCCTCCCTGAATCAATACATTCTTCTTCATTTACTCTCCCATCAGATGGTCATTGTTTGAAATGTCAATGCTTCCCTTTGAAGGAAGCATACATTAAAGCAATCAATTCGGTACATTTTCGAACGATTCTTACAAAGGGAACCCAAGATCATGTGGGCCAACTTCGACAAGGAAATGCAATGGAGCTGCTGTTCCAATGCCTCCTCCAATGGAAGATGTAGATTCATGGCCTTGTCTGCTCGTTTAAGAACATTCTCACGTATAGCTCGAGCATCTTATGTAAACTCAGTCTCAGTTTCTAAGGTTGCCGTACTCTGCTATCAATTTGAACTTGAAGTTCCTTCGAAGACTCAAATTGAAAAATCGGTTTGTCAAATTCTGTATTTGATTCATTGAGAGCAGCACTCCTGGAGGATCCAGTCGAAAAGTATAGCTTATTGTCAGGCTTCAAAGCCTTTTTCTGATTGTGTAACGGAGATGTGCCATTTCTGGAGTCTTCATCTTCGTCTTCATTTACTTTACGTTTTTGCCCTTTGTTAGCTTCCAAAAGAAATTGCAGACTGAATAATGAAAGAGTTAACGATATAAGTAAAGATACTGTCTTAATTTGATGCACATTAACAGAAACGGCCGGTTCCCCTTCATTATTATTATTTTTTCAAAAGGAAATGTCACAATCACCGTGGCAATGGGAGAACGCAACCGCTGGTGCAGTGGCGGGCTTCGCCACCGTTGCAGCGATTTACCCTCTGGACATCGACCGTACGAGATTTCAAGGTTATCCTCTTCTTCTTCTTCTTCCGTCTCTTTCTTTATATATACATAGTTTCGACAAAAAGTTTCAGTCTTTTTGGGTGCTGATTGGATCGAGTTTTCAAATAGTTAACGATGGTCGACTCACCAATTTCCTGATTTACAAGAACACCGCCCACGCCATTTTTACCATTACTCGCTTAGAGGTTCGCACTTTTTTTCTCTTTTTTTTTTTTTTTTCATTTAATTAGGCTTAGGCTCTTTATTTTTCTTTTCTCTTCATGTAAAGTTGAGGTCTTTCTCGCTTTCATTGGAGATTAACGTTTCTCTTTTGTATGTTGTTTTTCTTTTGATATATGCTAAAAGTTTAGTGGGTTTGTCATGCAGGGTATGAAAAGGCATTATGCAGGCTTCTTTCCTCCAGTTTTAGCGTCCTCTGTTTCATGGGATTTATATTTCTTCTTGTAAGTGCCATCGTCAATTTACATGTTACAACTTTTCCCCTGATTACAGTACATTTGTTGTCAAATATATATGTGCACATTTGAATTATTAGCTGTAGCGGAAACGACTTATTTGCTGATTTTTTTAAATGTAAATAATTGATTTTAGTATGCAATGGGGAATACAATTAGTTAATGTGTTTTGATTTGTAGAAAAATGTAGTGTGACAATCAATTAATCTAAAGTGTCTGCTACTACTGTCTTAATTTGATGCAAGTTGCAAATTATCTCTGTTGAAACCCAGTTTTGATGTTTAGAAACCAAAATTCTGAGTAGAGTTTGATATGCAATCAAACGGAAAAAGGGAAAAAAACTCAACAAAAGAAATGTGCTTCTGCAATCTGCAAAATTGGCTCGAAGATCTTTCCTGATTGAAGTGAAGCTTCAGAGATGGAAAATTAGCAAGTAATAATAAGCAAACACATATTAATTACCTGCTTAATCCATTAAATAAGAGAAAAAATCCTTAATGACTTCATATCAATAATGAAATGGGCGTACTGCAACAATTCAGAAAATGGAATCATACTTCAAAAACATTCCATTTGCTACAATATTGATTGTACTGGTGACAATGTCTAACCCATAAGCATGAGCTCCATGACCAAAAGTCCCTGCAAATAGCTTCCACCAATGCCGAGGATTCTAAAGCTGTACATAGCAATTTGGTTGAAAGCAGATTTGTGAAGCTTTCATTTCATAAAACTTGGCAGCAAGAAAATGATTGGGAGAAGCTAGTGAGTATGGAGAAACTATATGGACAGGATCACTATCTTCAATTTTGGACAGGATGTTTTGAAGTCAAGATCAGCTTGACGGGGTAAAGCAAAGACTTGGTGACTGGTGAGGAACTAAATAAAAACTGAAATAATACCTTCAATTTCCTTAAAAATATAAATAATCAAACCGATTTCTTATCGGTCCAACTTGCTAGACACAATGCTTTAAATCGGACCAATAATCAAAACCTCTGGTTACTGTTTTAACCTGTTTGATTGGTTTGATCGATGGATCCAACATCATCCATAATTAATTTTTGAAGAATTTAAAAAAAAAAGGAAAAATACGGTAGAATCAAGAATATTTAGAAAAATAAAAAAAAATACTGCCCTTTTAAGGCTCTGTCTCTAATATTTTCATCAACGTAAAATTAATCTTTCGCTAAAAAATGTTTAGTTCACACTCAACTTTTTTTTTAAGCAACTTTTTAACGGCGGAAAAAGATCCCTCTAAATAAAGTTGTAGCGTAGCAGAGCATACCCATAAAAATATTACAAAAATTAATATTATGAATAATTTTAAATTATAATAAAATATTTAATATTATATTTAAAATTTAAAATTTTTTAATTTGATATTTAAATTATAAATTTATTAATTAATTTGATTCTTATTTTTAACATGATTAGTTCAAATATCGAATTAAAATTTTTTAAAATTTAAATATCATATTAAATATTTTATTATAATTTGTGCAAGTCATACAAAATAAGAAATGGGATCAATGAAAATTATTAATTTTATTTATTATTTTATGTGATTTAATAACTTAGTTTTATTCATATTGTAATTTAAGATGTATTAAAATCATATTATTAAAAAGGAATTGTAAATGGTTCAAAACAAAAACATGAGTACATCACTGCTTTTGATCTAACAAAGGCAGAATTCTTGGATATCCCTACGGTGATAGCTGATCATCATCCTATACATGGGTATCAATTGTTTTTTGTATACAGTGTGGATGCAAAGGTTGGAGTACAATGTTCATAGACACTTCAAATATTAAAAAATAAAAAATAAAATTAAAAGACATCTTTAAAATTTTTCTCTAAACATCATTTCTACCGACAAAATTAATAAATTCATCCAAATAAATTTAATAATATTAACAATTATTTTTGATTGATTGATTATTTAATTATTATATAATTTATATTTGATAATATTAATAATAATGTAATTATAATTTTTTTCAAAATATAAAAACTTCAAATAATTATAATAATATAATAATATATTATTTCAAAATTATATTTATAATTTTTTATACATATTATAAGTAAACACTTAAAAAAAATCTATTACGGTATTGAGAGAGAAAAAGATATCTTTGCATGGTGCATATTGCACCAACATACGAAGTTTAGGTAATAGAAATATATGGCTAAAAATACTCTTGAAAACAAATCACTTTTAACTTTCAATTATGATTGTAAGTTGAAACCATTGAATTTTCCAAAGAGTGAAGAAGCATTTTTTTTTTCTATAATTGTTACTTTCATTAAAATTAGATCCACGTTTTGTCACAATATTATTTTTTATTTTTTAAATTATATCTTAAACGTAAGCAAAGAAAAATTTTTATGTCAAATTTTAATAGATGATAACAAATAGACAAATGTAATTGTATTTATTTTTCAATATAAATTACAACTTAATTATATAAATATAGTTTTTTATTAAATTATGATATTAAATAATATTTTTATTAATATAATAAATTTAAATTTAAATTTAATAAATAATAAAATATATTCTTTTATATATCCAAAAGAGATTCAAGACAGAATATATTAAAACTGATTTTGACTTGATCTAAATTATATAAAGAAATAAAACTTAACTCAATCTTTATTTTTAAAAAAATCATATCAATTGGATTGTAATAAAACAAATAAATTTATTAAATTAAAATATTAAATAATATGTTTTTAATAAAAATATATATAAATATAGAATGAATAAATAATAAAAAATATATTTTTTATACACATTCAAGCTGAAAACGTAATATTAAAAATCTTATTCTTTCTGGAGCTCGATTTAAAAAAGTGCTCAATCCAATTATCTCAAATTAAAAGAATATGCACCTATTGAATAGGAATCAATTGAAACCCATCATATAAAGGTTATTTTGTCACCTCTATTTTAATTAACTTTTTTATTATAAAATTTATCTGATAAAAAACTAAAAGTAAAAAATTAAAAAAAAAAAAAAGAAAATCCCAAAAATTGGAAGTTTTTTTAAAAACAAGATAGAGATATCATGTGGATAACAAGATAGAGTAAAACACTTTAAATGCGTTTTCAACATAACTCTATTTTCAAAAAAAAAAATCTTGATCCAATTTTAATTGACATTTTTATTAGATCTACTAAATTCGTATATTTACGTTGAACATATATAAAATACAAAAGTTATTATGTCACAATTCATATTAATATATTAAACACAATTTAATTTTTAGGTTTTTTCTTTTATCAAACTCAAATGACTTTTGTTAAAATTTTAATTATATCGTTTTTGTGTCTTTTTTCTAATTGTGTTACCATATCATATTTAACATCATCATATATAATTTTTTTTAACTATTAATAAATAATAATTAAGTATTTGTACTTAAAATAAGAAAAAAAATGCATTGACTTTAAAATTAATAGCCAACAAATTCATTATTACAAGTAGGTGCAATCGGCCGCCGTCCAGGATTTTTTTTTCCTTAACAGGCTGATTAGTTTATTCATTGGCCTGTTCTAACAAGTTTTAATCATAATCTCTACAATTCAAGCTAAAATCTGAGACTACAAATATTACGTATAGCTAATCGTTCTAAAAAGTAATCATCAAATTATGTAAATAGGGTGTTTTGATGAGTGAGTAATGTTGCACATTCAACTCTTCATACGCGTTAAGATCACCTTTCTAAGTACTAAGTGTAAAAAAAAAAAAGGAATATTATAATTTTTGAAATCAACAAAACACATTTTTTTTTTTTAAATTAGTAACTTAACTTCGAAAAAAAGGATTCGGCAATAGCAATATAATCTTCGTATCTTTGATTTCACTCTTTTGCCTACCTTATTTCTCTTTCATGCTTTGTACTCTCTTATTCTATCTTTTTAGTGTTCTCCTACTGATCTTCAAAACCAGTGCCTTGATGACCAAAACACTGCTCTCCTGCAATTGCACCATGATCTTTACTATGCCCCAAATTTTACTTCCTCTTCCAAGGTTGAGCTCTAGGATCCCAACACTGATTGTTGCTCCTGGAAAGGAATTTCATGTGATGATCTTGGTTATGTGATTGGGCTTGATCTCAGTTACAAAAATCTCTCAGGCTGCTTTCACTCCATTTTCAATCTCCATCATCTTCAACGTCTTAATCTTGCTGGAAACAATTTTAATATCACTATGTTTCAATATAAGTTTGATAGACTCATAAATTTAACTCATCTCAATCTTTCAAACTCATGTTTCCATGACCAAATTTCAGTGGGGATTTCATACGAAACAAAGTTAGTCTCTCTTGATCTATCTGATCAAGATTCTTTCTATCTAAGATATTTGCAAATTCTTGATCCAAACCATCTGCCTTTTCAACTTGAACAACCTCTGAAACTAAAAAACCCAAACTTCAAGACATTAATCCAAATTTTGAAACCTCTTACAGAGCTCTACCTGGACAGTGTGAACATTTCAACTCAAAGTACTAAATGGTGTGAACCACATCCATAATTCTTCCTAACCTGCATGTGTTAAGTCTATCAAACTATGGTTTGACAGGGCCATTTTGTTCTTCATTCTCAAAACTTCCTTTTCTTTCCCAATTTGTCCTTCGTGGGAATTCGATCTCTTACTTGCCTCCCAATTTCTTGAAAATTTCCTCTCATTTGGTTTCTCTCAATTTAATGAATTGTAATTTGAGTGGACATTTTCCAACAAAAGTTTTCTCATTGCCAAAAATACAAAGCATTGACATTTTAAAAAATTACAATCTTGAAGGTCAGTTGCCAGAATTTCCATTAAACAATGCTTTACGGATCTTAAGGATTTTTTCTATAAATTTCGGTGGAAAACTACCAGACTCAATTAGTAGTCTCAAATTTTTGACAATTTTAAGTCTCCATAATTGCAGTTTCTTTGGACAAATTCCATCATCAATTGCAAATCTTACAAATCTTGTGAAATTGAGTTTAGCAATTAATAATTTTAGTGGCTTAATCCCTCCTTTTCATATATCTGGAGTTTCAAATCTTTCGTTTCTTAATAATTACATTGGAGACAAGTACTACCAGGACTCTACGACAATTGTAAATAAAGGGTTTGAAATTTTTTACAAGAAAATCTTAACCATTTTTGCTTGTCTTGGCCTTTCCAATAATAGTTTCCATAGGAGAATACCGGAAGAAATACAAAACCTCTAGTCACTCAACGCGCTAAACTTGTCCTACAACAGCTTCCTTGGCCCAATCCCTTTAGCACTTGTAAACTTAACTGAGCTTGAGTCGTTGAACCTCTCCCAGAACAAACTCTCTGGAAAGATTCCTCCACAGCTTACAAGCCTAACTTGCAGTGAAGTATTGAATCTCTCTTACAACCAACTTGAGGGAAGCTTACCACAAAGCTACAATTCTATACATTTTCAAACGATTCTTACAAAGGGAACCCAAGATTGTGTGCGCCACCTTTGACAAGGAAACGCAATGAAGTTGATCTTGGAATGCCACACCCTAAGAAGATGAAGATTCCTAGGTAGATGGTATATCTGTTTGGAAAATCGTATTGATTGGGTACGGATGTCGTTTAGTGATTGGGTTATCTATTGGATATACAGTGCTGAATGAAATGGGAAACAAACGGATTGACAGGTTGACATGGAACCGGAATCGAAAATGGAGAAAATCTTTTAGGTGACTCCATCAAAATTCAAGTTTCAAAGTCATTTGATAAGTATTTTAGAATACTTAAAAACTCCGAAGTTTTTTTGTCGATTCTTTGAGCTGTAGTTAATTGCCTAAACAAAAAAAATTATTTAAATACCCTCTTGCATTATAAGTGTGATATATATACATATATATATACATATATTATATCTCTACACTAAATGATATTTGACTTAAGTAATTTCATTTGAAATTTAATTCAAGAAGGTTTCAACTTTCAGCGTCTCATTGCCTTTTTAAATTTAGTATTGCTTTTAAAACTAAAAACAAAATTTGCCTGCAAACTAGGATATGTATTAGATTTGCTCATTTATGTATTAATGTCATATTTATTTTATATTAAATATATAAAATAAAAAAATTATTATGTCATAATTCATATTAACAAATCAAATATAAAATATATATTTTTATTTTTATTGAACTCATATAATTTTTGTTTACATATTGAATTGTATTGCTTTTATGTTTTATTTTGAATTATATGACTGTATTGTATTTAGTATTATCATATTTAAATTTTATCATCAATTAATACATAGTAATTAAGTATTTGTACTTAAAAATAAGAAAAAGAAAATGCATTGACCAAATTCATTATTACAAGTTAGTCAGTCGGCCGGTCAGATTTTTTATCTTGACAGGCTGATTAGTTTATTAATTGATTGTTTCGTAACAGGATTTTAATCATAATCTCTACATTTCAAGCAAAATGTGAGACTAAAAACATTGTGTGGCTAAACATTCTGCAAAGTAATCATCAAATTCGTTAAATAAGATTTGATAAGTGAATAGGTTGCATATTCAACCCTTTCATACACGTTTAAATCACTCTCTTAGTACTAAGCTAAAAAAACGAATATTATGGTTTTTGAAATCAACAAAGACATATTTTTAGATTATTAATTTATCTTGAAATAATGTGTTCCGTCAATAAAAATTGTAATCTATTTATAAAATATTTGATGCTTTAAATATTAAATTTTAATTTTTAACAGTTTTAAGTAAAAAAATAAAATTTAATTTTTAATAGTTTCAAGTTAAAAAAAAATGGGCTCCATATTTTTGCAAAATCAAGAAACCATGCCTGTGGATGCAAGAGGGCAACAGAAATAATGGTATACATCTAAAATATCCTAACATTGGGTCTTTTTTTATTTAGAATTAAAAGTATTGCAAGAACTTTATGTGGTTATATTTTATTATTTTTAAAAAGAACTTGCTTGTAACTTCCACAACAATAAACATGATATATCTAGCTGATACATCAAGTTTTGATTATGATAGATTGGAACTCTCTCTTGTCTCCAATGGAAAAATGTGGTAGTTGGTAGGATACACAAAATATCAAAGAGTGCATTTCTTCAGGAATTGCTTGATCAATTTCCAATTTGAATGCCCTTAAAGGATTGAACCCATGCATTGTTTAATGATATTTTCTTGCACTATTTTTTAAAATTTATTTCTGGTTCAAATAGCTTTCAGCATACATATATAAATCCAAAACTTCTTCTTAATAGATTTAATTATATGCTCGCGTACATAGACATTAATGTTAATTAAATAAATAATCATTATAAAAAAAAAAAAAGACAAATCGGTTTGAAGATGATCACCTGTCCATTTGTCTTCAACATTATTTAGGATACTGTTGCCAAGTGTTGGGCAGAAAATGTGAATGTAATGTAATGTAAGAATAAACTATGCCCCAAATTTTACTTTCTCTTCCAAAGTTGAGCTTTGGGATCCCAATATAGATTGTTGCTATTGGAAAGGAATTACATGCGATGCTTCTGGTCATGTGATTGAGCTCGATTTCAGTTACAAAAACCTTTTTGGTAGCTTTCACTCCATTTTCAATCTTCATCATCTTCAATACCTTAATTTTGTTGGGAACAATTTTAATATCACTCTGCTTCAATATGAGTTTGACAGATTCTCAAATTTTACTCATCTTGACATTTCAAACTCATGTTTTCATAGCAAAATTCTAGTGGAGATTTCATACTTAACAAGGTTAGTCTCTCTTGATTTATCTAATCAAGATTCTTGCTATCAACGGTATAACCAAATTCTCCATCCATACAATAACTTCTACTACTATCCATTGCCTTTTGAACTTCAACAACCTCTAAAACTAGAAAACCCAAACTTCAAGACATTAATCCAAAATTTAAGACCCCTTGCAAACGTCTAGATAGTGTGAACATTTCAACTCAAAGTAGTAAATGGTGTGAAGCCACATCCATAGCACTTCCTAACTTGCATATTTTAAGTCTATCGAAATGTAATTTGACAAGTGCATTTTGTTCTTCACTCTCAAGACTATCTTTCTTTCCAAACTTTTCCTTGGTTGGAATCCAATCTCTTATTTGCCTCCTAATTTCTTGGAAATTTCCTCTAGTTTGGTTTCTCTCAGTTTAGTGAATTGCAATTTGAGTGTGTATTTTCCAACAAAAGTTCTTTCATTGCCAAAATACAAAGCATTGACATTTCAAACAATGACCATCTGATGGGTCAGTTGCCAGAATTTTGTTAAACATTGCTTTACGGATCTTATCGATTTTGACTACAAATTTCTCCGGGCAAATTCCATCATCAATTGCAAATCTTACTAACCTTGTGCAACTGGATCTATCTAATAACAATTTCAGTGATTTTATCCCAGCATTTCATGGATCTGGAGTTTCAAATCTTGCATCTTTCTTTGTCGGGGAACCGCCTCTCTGAATCAATACATTCTTCTTTATTTACTCTTCCATCAGATGGTCATTGTTTGAAATGTCAATGCTTCCCTTTGAAGGAAGCATACAGCAAAGCAATCAATTCGGTACATTTTCGAACGATTCTTACAAAGGGAACCCAAGATCATGTGGGCCACCTTTGACAAGGAAATGCAATGGAGCTGCTGTTCCAATGCCTCCTCCAATGGAAGATGTAGATTCATGGCTAGATGGTTTATCTGATTGGAGAATCGTATTGATTGGGTATGCATGTGGATTGGTGATTGGATTATCTATTGGATATACAGTGCTGAATGAGATGGGAAACAAATGGCTTGACTGCTACAAAAGGAATAGGAGAAGATCAAGGTGATTCCATCAGAATTCAATTTTCAGTCTCAACAAGTAAGCATTTTGGAATAGTTAATAACCCAAATGTGTTGTTACTAATTGTGGTATATTTCCGATTTTGCATGGTTGGTCTATCTAAAAAGTTCTATCTGATTGCCTAATAATTCATTATCATGTCATATTTGTTCTTGTAGCATTGTCATTCTTCATCAACTTTCGTTTAGGCCGTTCATTATCAGTAATTTTTTTACCATTTTGTAGTTTAGGAATCTGAAGTCTAAACCAAGCTACATGGCATGTAGAGCAGTGACTGAGCCTGAAATAATGAACAAGAGAATAGAGAATTGGGTGGAAATCTCAAGATTTGTTGAGAAATTTGTTGAGACAGAGTCCTTGATCATGATGCAAATGGAGATGAAGTGTGAGTCCTTTTCAAGATTTCTGGTGTAGGTGTTATTCTTCGAAGCCAAAATCATTTTTGTTGCTGCCCTTTTATCCGACGTGGCTTATTTTCATATAAGAGATCCAGGAATGCATCTGTACTGCCAATTGATAGGTTTTCCCTAACATTTTATAGCTAATTACTTTAGAGTATTTTCTTCATGTTAATCCAAAATCATCAATTGTTTCTCTGCTTCCGCACTCACCACACACAGTAAAAATAAATAAATAAATAAATGTTTTCTTGTAAGCTATAGTTCTATAAAATAGAGCTTATGAGTATAAAAGCCTTGATTTTTGTTTCTCAGCTTCAGGCCAATGGTTTGAGAAGATACCAGGGCCAACATATTTCTTGGAAAAGAAAGCATGGATTGCCAGAATACAGTTCGGAAAAGCATATGATTTCTGAATAAAGGCTTATTCCGCGTAGATGTTACTTACATAATTGCTGCTTCAGCTGCATCATATGTCCAGGCACAAGCAAATGGCCTTTCCCTCTCAACTTCAAGTCGTTGCATGAAAGAGGTACTAATGACTCACATTTGAAAGTGAAAACCACCCAAGGTAGGACTGAAAATTGCATCAGGTATCCACCATGGACCACTACCAAGAGAGTACCTTGGTTGCTTGGATGATGACCTACATATACTCACATCTTCATGATTCAAGTAAATCCTTTCGGTAATTTGTTCTCTATCAAATAGGAGAAATGGTCATTCATTACTAGATATACAGTCAAATATACAAAATGATCTGCCAAGCATTGTTCTGATATAACTACTAATCCATAGTTAATAAATAAAGTTATAAAATTCAAATAATTGAATCTTTTTTTGGACATAAAGGAATGATAAAATCTTGATTATATTTTCCCCACTTTCTCTTAAAACATCTAATTACATTTTACTTTCAGGGACTAAACTCCATGCATCTTGGCAGCCAATCCTCTTCTTTGAACAATTCATGTCAGAAATCATGGACCTCTGAAGACATGATATGCTTTGAATCACTGGTCATTTTGTCAAGCCTTCTGCAATTTTCAATTTAGCCTGTTTTGAGTTTTAGCTCGGCATTTATTTTGGAAGTTTTGTGCGGGTGGAGGATATTTGATGACTTGGGGTTGATGAAAGCCTCATTGCCTGTGTTCTTAAGTTAGTGCTTAAGACATTTGCCGCTAGAAGCTTCTCCTGATCATCTAGCCTGTATTCTTGCTCCCTGGAATGGATTCTTGTTGTTCAAATCCCCTGCCTAATCTAAAACGTAAGCATTAACAAGAAAACATTAACCTCATTGCACAAAATGTTTAAAAAATTTTAGTCGTAAAAAATACAAAAGAGTTCTATATCATTGTGGAAGTTTAGTATGCTAAGTTATTTTAATAACCTTTTTCGATTGAAGTTCTCAAGGGAATGCTTTCTATGCTATGGACAGCACCACATTCGGATTCCTAAACCAAATGAACCTGTCTTTAGTTCATACAACTATGGCTCTGAAGTTACCATCATAAGAGCTAAACATTAACAGTAAGTGAAAGCAATTATTGGGGTTTTAGTTAAGGGAACATAAAAAAAAAAAAAAAAAAAAAGATGATTTTCAAGAAGATGAGATAAAAGAGAAGCCAGTTACGGCCCGCTGCTTGGTTCATTCATCTCATCTCCTCACTGCTGGAGCCACCAGAGTGATTTGGATTTTGAAGGCAGCAAATTCAATGTTAATAATAATACAAAATTAAGAAGCATTGATAAATAATATTTTGAGGTTATATTGAATGTGAGATTTCCTCCTTTACTTCCCTTTTTCCTTTTGTACAATGATAATTTTTTGTGCATAATATACTGTAACTATGACTGGTGCTCAAAATTTCAGCAACTTCTCTGTATCCTATCTTCTTCTTTTTATCTATCTATACATATTATTAAAGTTCAACCAGTTAATTGAATGGCATCACAAAATTGAATAGAGAAAAAGGAAAGAGGGAAAATAGGGTGTGGGAGAAATAAATAATAAAATAGCTATTTGAACTTTTTCAAAAATATAATTTTTAAAAAAGATTGTAATTAAGTAATATGTTATAAAATTCCTATTAACTTTGTTATATAAGTAAATGAATAATGATTTCATTGGAAAAAAATGAATAAATACGAAAATCATATCAACAATAATAAAATTAATGTGAATAAAAGTAAAAAATTTAATTAATATTAATTATTATTAGAAATATAGTAATTATGATTGATTTTAAATCCTATATACGATCTATATAATATATGTTACAAATACAATATACTCATTTAAAAATAAATTTGACCAAAATATGATATAAATTGTGAGCTTTGTTATTAATAATTGAATCAAACTTTGCAAATAAATAATTTGATAACATAAACATTAATGCTAACGTATATGAATATTAATATGAACGCATTAGTTATTAATAACAATACAAATATTTTTTTGAAAGTATACCATCTATGCCTTCAAATGTGTACGTTCATAATAAAAATTTTGTAATTTAAGAATAATTATTTATTCTTAAATTACATAATTTTTATTGTAATAAAGCAATGGTGAGGAACTAAATAAAAAACTGAAAAAGTGACTTCAATTTTCTTAAAAATACATATAAATAAAACTCAATGAAAATGAAGTTGCTGTATGTTCAAATTGTTCAATACTTAAAAATAGAAAGTAATATTAAATTAAGAATAATTTGATGTCTATTTAAAATTAGATCATCTCTAAAAAACTATTTAGGCCCATTTAGATTCCTTACTCAATGCCATTGAATTCAGGCTAAAATATAAATTTATTGTCATCTTTGTGTTTGTATTTAAGATATATTTCATCTTTAATTTTAATTTTACAATTATCATATTTAATTTCACTACTACAATAATTAATTTTATCATTGTCTTTATTTTTAATTTTACTAAAATTAATTTCACTCCTTATCCAAATTTTTATTAAGAAAACAAAAAGATATTTAACACAATATTATTACTCTTTCCATTATACAAAAAAAATATATATATTTTTGGTATATAATACACAATAGATGGCATACTTTTTATGTATAAAAAAAAATTCATGAATTTAAGTATAATTAAATTTTGTTTTAATTCTATTTCAAAATTTATATTAAGTTTTGAAATTTATATAATTGTTTTAATTCAAATTTTCTAAAAATAAATTTAATTAACAAAAAAAATCCTCTTTCATTGATCAAACAAAAACAATAAAGTAACAATCATAGAGGAAAAGAAAAACTAATACCTCGAAAAACAAAAATACGAATTTTGGGCTCTAAAAATGTTTGTTTTTCAAAAAAAAAATGTAAAAAAAAATTCATACATATAAATAAAATTAATAACCAACAAAAAAAGCAAAATTAATTACCGGTATTGATAGGCCTATTGGGTCAAAAGACACAGTTTTTCTTACATGGCTGGGTCCATTAGTACCGAAATCGGGCTTTCCTTTGCACTAAAACACAAATGATCGATTCCCCAATTTGGTAATTTTTTGGAATTATAAACTGATTGAAGAAAGATACGCAAAGCAATTAACATAGAAAAGCAAAATAAAAGAAAATTGTTGTCAAAAGGGGTTTAAAGTTATGGGATTTTCAATCAATTTTTCCCCCTCTTCTTTTCTTTTTCCTGGTAAAAATTTCCTCA
>NW_019168026.1:12771290-12840058 GCF_002303985.1 Durio zibethinus | reverse complement strand
GTTTATGTATGTGAATTAAAATAAAAACATAAAGCTTTACTCAAATGGTTTATTTATCTCTCTTAAAAAGTGAATTCTAGTAAAATAAGGTTTAATTTTCAGTATTTATAAATTTTCTTTTCCTAATCTTAATCTCTTTTGTCGGTAAACTTATGCGAATGGCAAATTGGCAAGTTTTCAATTAGGTAAAATCCAATTTAACCTAAAACCATCTTTATTAAACTTGTTTTGTTATTGTATTATATAACTTAAAAGTGATATTTCTATCATTATACTTATTTGAATAAATATATATAATCGTAAAAGTTTATAATATAAACATATACTTTTTACACATAAATATATATAAACACACGTGTATATATATATATATATATCAATTTTGTAAAAAAAAAACATATATATATATATATATATAATAGGGATCAACTTACACTAATGTAATCTTATATTTTTTTAGATCCTTGGATCAAAATTAATTCCATAACTTATTTGAATCATAATTTAAAAGACAATTATGATTTAATACTTATTGTTTGCTAAAACACCTATTGATCAAATATAAACTAAAGAGTTAATTTTATTAATAACTCATATGTTGATGGAACATATGAATTATAATGATTATAATTAAAGAAAGAAATTGCTCCTCTCTCTGCCTATAAATTAATGTGTTCTATCTGATGATCTAGATGTTATTTCAGGGCATATACTTTGATGCTCAAATTAGTAAAGTATACCAAAAGAAAGGAAATGATAGGGAGCAGGATGCAGTTAAATAGAATAAAGAGAGTTTAGTGAATTACCTGTCTGGTTTGATTTTACGTTTTTTACCTTGTGGGTGATGATCCGACTAACTAGGTTTCCATGTATAAGATATACTATGTGGCTGTTGATATGACCACTTATGTGTAACAATAATGGAGAGGTTAAAAGATAATAACATTTTCATTAAAAATGAACAAAGAAAATGACACCGACTAAATCCTACATTAGACCTTACCATTAGAATGATTAATAAGTTCTCTATTATAAAAGATGATAAAAGTTTATTATAAATCTAATCATAAATAAAATGATAAACTTAAAAAAAAGAGTTACATATATATATATATATATAAATATCGAACTTGAATATCAGCATAATTATAAGCCACAAAGTAGAAGTTCAAAAAATATATATATCAGTATAATTGTCAAACTAAAATAGGTATTGTAATTTGAGAATTTATTATCAAGTATCACATCGTATTGGAAATATAATAAATATTTTTTTAAAATTAATTACAAATAATATATAAATATAAAATAAAATTTTTAAAAAATATTCTAATATTAATGGGATTGAGTGATTAATGGGTGTAAACAAAGAGATATAATTATTTTTCAAACTCTCAACTTATTTTATTTTTAAAAAATTATATTTAATACATTATCAATATATAAATATTATATGCTATAAGTGAATCACGAAATTATACTTCATAAAAAAATTGCTATTTTAATTTTAGACTTCCAAAGATAATGTTGGTATGAGATTTTTGAATTGGTATTTAGTATTTTTTTTTTGCTTTATACTTTTAAGTCATCACATAATGTTAATGTTTAAATCTTCTTGTCCCATCATTACTTTATGAAAAATAATCTTCTTAGTAGTTTGCTTAAGTTAATTTTATCTTTTAGAAAAGACAAGAAAATACAATAATTTACTTAATGAAGGTTATCTTTTGTCTTCCAATTAAATTGAAAGACTAATAATGAATTTTAAGTATATTAATTATTATTATTATATTTTAATCTTTTCAATGGCTTAGACTGAAGTAAACACTAATATTCTTATTTTTGTTAAGTAAAGATGGGGGCAAAAAATCTGACACATTTGCATGCTTCATGCCCAGGCTAAGTGTAAAGCAAAGACTAAGACTTATCATTCTTTCTTTGGTTTTACTTTTCCTTTTAAAACTTCCATTAATTTCTATGATAACTCTTAATCTTTGCTTTATACTTATTTTTGTGAAGTAAAGATGAGGCAAAATGATTGACACATTTGTATGTTTCATGCCAAAACTAAGAATAAAGCAAAGACTAAGAGTTATAATTTATTCTTTCTTTTTTTTTTTCTTTTTAAAAACTTTCGTTACTTTCTACGATAAGTCATTCTTTATTTTATGCTTTTTTTTTTGTGAAGTAAAGATCGGAGCAAAAAGACTACCACATTTGCATGTGCTTCATGCCAACACTAAGTATAAGGCAAAGACTAGGACTTGTCATTCATTCATTTTTTTTCTTTTAAAAAATTTTTCTTAATTTCTATGATAAGTCTTAATCTTTGCTTTATACTTATTTTTATAAAAGTAAAGATGGAGGCAAAAAGACTGACACATTGGCATGCTTCATACCAAGACTAAGTACAAAGCAAAGATAAAGACTTATCATTTTCTTAAGTTAAAGCATAACACAAGGATGGATATAATATTAAATTCAGAAATAGGATAGAGAATGCTCTATCCACTCCATATTCTATCCATTGACATCCTTAAATCTTGCTTATAAAGTTAAAAAACTATATTGACAATATAATTAGTAATTTCCCTATATATATTCTATATTTAAAATAAAAATTAGTGGCATTCGAGCATTTAACTCAAATAATTGATACACACTCTTCTTTGAAGCACGGTTCTAAGGTCATTTTCCCAAATTAAAAAAGAAAGTTAATAATCCAATAGATTTGAAGCTTTGTCGTATATGTTTTTCCTACGAGGGATTTGTTGCTTCACATGGTAAGGGCTAATTAAGGCCTAAACCCACTTTTTCATTTTGCCCTCCACAACCCATTCAAAAGAATTAATAGAAAAATTATAATGTGAGATAATTAATTATTTGATGATTTTAATAATTAATATTAATTGAATATTTTAATACATGCAAATATCAATATAATTATATTTTGTTAATAACAATAATTCTATCAATAATAGTTCTAATAATGAAATAAAATCAAAATTAAATATTAAAAATAATCATTAAAAATTACATAATTTATATCATTAACATATTAAATTGAAGGCATAAGTGGTATACTTTTAAAAAATATTTATATTTTATTAATAATTAATGTGTGGATGTTAATATTCATATGGGTTATTATTTGTCTTCCAATTAAATTAGCAGATTGTTTTAAATATATTAATTATCATTGTTATATTTAGTCTTTTTAATAACTTAGACTGAAGCATTTGCTATGATTATTATTTTTGTAGAGTAAAGATAACGGAAAAAAGACCACACATTTACATACTTGATGTCAATACTAAATATAAAGACTAAGACTTATCCTTCTTTCTTTGTTCTTTATAAAAAAAAAAACTTTTTTTTTTATGTCTATGATAAACTTAATAAATTTTGAGTAAATTTATGTCATATAAAGAACCTGTTATGTCATATATATTAATTTATTTTGGAAATAGAAAACATTGATGAAACTTATCTATACCAGATACTTGAAACTAATGACATGGAAACCCCAAATACTCAATCCATTCAATTGTTGGAAAATGCAAGATGTACAATTAAAGAAATGATGATTACAAGTTAGCAGTCCATAAAAGCTAATACTTTCCACCCAACTATTTCATTTTAATTCTTTTTCCCATTCTTCCCCATAATAACAAGAGATACAAAACTGCAATAATTATTCTTTTGCACCAAATTTGACATAATATTCATTTTCACAAAGTACTTGGCGTAACTCAATGTTTCTTTTCACAAAGTAACTCAATTCAAATCATAAACATAAATGAAATATGGGTAAAACAGAACAGACTCAACACATAATAAAGCCTAAAAAACACAAATATTGGAAAAAAAAAAAAAGAAGTGTTATGCTTAGCTAAAAATAGAATTTTCTACACAGTGATAGTCTAACAAAGATCATAGAAAAAAGAAATAAAAAAAAAATGAAATACCCTGCCTTTGCCAATGTGGGATTTCCAAAAATTAGCTACAATTGCTCCAGCTCTCGAATTTAAGTGTCACTCTAAAAACAAGAGATAAAATCAATAAAAATATACCCATATTTTACAGTAAAAAAAAAAAGAATTTTTTAAGATTGAAAATAAAACTGGGCATGAGGAAATTTTTACCTGGAAAAAGAAAAAAGAAAAAGACGGGGAAAAATTGATTAAAACCCCCTAACTTTAAACCCCTTTTGGCAACTTTTTTTTTTTTTTTTTTAATTTTGCTTTCCTATTGCTTTGCATACTTTTCTTCAATCAGTTTATGATTAAAAAAATTGCGGAATTGGGAATCGATCATTGTGTTTTATTGAAAAAGTCAGGAGAAAGGCCCATTTTGGTATTAATGGACTCAGCCTATTTAAGAAAAGCCAGGTCTTTTGATCCAATAGGCCTATCATTACGAATTCGGGTAATTAATTTTGCTTTTTTGGTTGATTATTAATTTTATTTATATGTATGAATTTTTTTACAATCTTTTTGAAAAAAATTTTGATAAAAGCCCTAAATTCTTATTTTTGTTTTCAAGGTATTAGTTTTTCTTTCCTCTATGATTGCTTCTTCATTGTTGTTGTTAGATCAATGAAAGAGAGTTTTTTTGGTTAATTAAATCTGTGTTTAGAAATTAAATTCAAAAGAAAAAGATATAAATTTTAAATGTTAATATAAATTTTGAAATAGAATTAAAACAAAATATGATTATACTTAAATTCATTATTTCTTTTTTATATGTAAAAAGTATGTTATCTATTGAGCATTATGTACCAAAATATAATTTTCTTTTATAATAGAAAGGATAATAAAATATTGTGTTAGATCTTAATAACAATTTGAATGAAAAGAAAAATAAATTTTTACAAAATTAAAAATACTAATAAATCCGTATTTAAGCCTAAATTCTATCGCACCAAATATACTAAGAAATCCAAAAGGACCCTTAAAGATGATCTTATGTTAAGTGGGCACTAGATTATTCTTAACTCAACAGTTAACATAACATGTTATTAGTTTTTACTTTTTTAGTTTTTAAGTATTGAATAATTTGAACATACATCAATTTTATAAACACTTTATTGAACTGGTAATTGACCAGAAAAATTATTGAAAGCAATGTCTAGAACATCTAAGTCTTGAAAATTTTTTTTCACATTTTTAATTGGACCATAAAACCTATTTACTCGCAATATAAGAACCACCAACCAAGGCAATTTTCCCAACCATAAAGGGAATGTGTCATACAGAGTATTGTTTCCAAGGTTTAAAACTTTGAGCATTGTGCAATTGGCTAATGACCTTGGCAACTTCCCTTCCAATATATTGTCATTGAGTTGAAGCAAAATTAATTGGGTTGCTTTTGCAAAATCTGGTATGCTGCCGCTGAAATTATTATTTTTTAGATCCAAATAGCTGAGAGTACTGATATTGCCCAAGCAACTTGGGATTGGCCCGCTTAATTTGTTAAAGGACGCATTAAACCTCTCAAGTTGACTCAAATTGCAAATAGATCTTGCTAAAAAGCCTTGTGAAGAAGTTTGAGATTGGATTAGTGAAAATTGGTCCAAAGATGAGAGAGAATTGTTAGAAAGATCCAGATGCCACAAACTTTTCTTCCACACCCAGTTTGGTACTGCACCACTTATTTTGTTATTTGAAAGGTCAAGATATTCTAAACTACTCAACATTGGAAAAGAGGAATTTGCGTCACCAAAAGGAATCTCTTTTGGAAAGTCAATCGCATTAAAAGAAATGTCTAACCATGAAAGAGTGGTCTTCCACAACCAATTAGGCACAAAACCATGGATTTGGTTGTTAGAGAGATCTAGAGAAGCCAACTTGTCTTGTGTTTTGATGAATTCTGGAAATTCAGTAAAGTTGCATGAACTTAGGTCTAGCTCCTCTAATTGGGGAAAAGTCAGGCTTGTGATATTGCTTTCAATTGATAAGCTCATATTGGAAAGGTCAAGACGCCTTAAGTTCTTGAGTTGGAAGAACATGTCAAGCTTCATGGAACTAAAGCTATTGTAGCCTAAATACAATGTTTCAATCAATGAAGAAGATGCATTGAGGGACTCATCAATTTCACCAAACAATTGATTTTCACTGAGATCCAAGGCCTGCAATGATGGGAGAGCAAATAAAGAAGAATGTATTGATCCAGAGAGGTGGTTCCCCTGCAAATATAGATATGCAAGATTTGGAACTCCAGATCTATGAAATGCAGGGATAAAACCATTGAAATTGTTATAGGATATATCCAGTTTCACAAGGTTAGTAAGATTTGCAATTGATGATGGAATTTGTCCAAAGAAATTGCAACCATTGAGATCTAAATTTGTCAAGAATTTGAGATTACCAATTGATTCTGGTAGTTTGCCACTGAAATTTGTAGAAGAAATCGTTAAGATCTGTAAAGCATTGTTTAATGGAAATTCTGGCAACTGACCTCCAAGAGCGTAATTTTCTGAAATGTCAATGCTTTTCATTTTTGGCAACAAGAGAATTTCTGTTGGAAAATACCTACTCAAATTGCAACTCACTAAACTGAGAGAAACCAAAGGAGATTTGATTTTCAAGAAATTGGGAGGCAAATAAGAGATGGGATTCCCAGCAAGGAAAAGGTTAGAAAGAAAAGGAAGTCTTAAGAGTGAAGAGCAAAATGGACCTGTCAAACCACAATTTGACAAACTTAACACATGCAGGTTACGAAGAACCGTGGATGTTGCTTCGCACCATTTAGTACTTTGAGTTGAAATATACACACTATCCAAGTAGAGCTCTGTAAGTGGCTTCAAATTTTGGATGAATGTCTTGAAGTCTGGGTTTTCTAGTTTAAGAGGTTGTTTAAATACAGAAGGCAGTGGGTATCTTAGATAGCAAGAATCTTGATTAGATAGATCAAGAGAGACTAACCTTGTTAACTGTGAAATCTCCATTGGAATTTGGCCATGGAAACATGAGTTTGAAAGGTTGAGATGAGTTAGATTTGGGAGTTTATCAAACTCATATTGAAACAAAGTGGTATTAAAATTGTTTCCAGCAAGATTAAGGAGTTGAAGATGATGGAGATTGAAAATGGAGTAAAAGCTGCCTGAAAGGTTTCTATAACTGAGATCAATCCCAATCACATGACCAATAGCATCACATGTAATTCCTTTCCAAAAGCAACAATCAGTGTTGAGATCCCAAAGCTCAGCTTTGGAAGAGAAAGTAAAATTGGGGGCATAGTACAGATCATGGTGCAATTGTAGCAGAGCAGATCTTTGGTCATCAAGGCAGTGGTTTTGAAGATGAGTATGAGAAGGGGAAAAAGATAGCACAAGAGATAAGGAGAATGAGAAGAGAAATAAGGTAGGCAAAAAAAGTGGAATTAGGATATGAAGATTCTTCATGTTTTGCTAGCTCTCTATGGAAAAAAAAATGAAGGGAAGATTATGGAGTTTAATATTTGCATACACGGTATTTATAGACAAGTATTTCATATTACATATTGTTTTTGTAGCTATATATCTCCCTTGATCTCAAGGGATATGTTCAAATGTATTTTTCCAACCACGTGTTTATACAAATCATGAGTTTGAGCTTTTTCTATAAGAGTTGAATCAAAATAGGTGGAAGACAAACATATTTATTGGTTGTCCATTTGAATTTTAAAGAATGAATAATGGGTTTCAATGATGATAAAGCTGATAGTTTTGCTTTTGTAAATTAATCTTTATCATTATATTCTTTCCTTTATTCCCACTTTTTATTTCATATTATGCATTTGTACAAAAAATAAATAAATAAAAAAAATTAATTTTCTCAAAATTAGGTGATAGTGATACGTGTATATTAGTAGCAAAAAATCCTCTCCGCTACTAAAAAAATAGTGAAAATTTTCACTAAACTTGATTCTAAAAGGAAGTAAAACTTACAAAGATTTATTATTCAACTCAACTCTGTTATTTGGAATTAGATGGAACGTTTTTTTTTTTTTAATTCTAATTAATAAGTTTGTTTCTTCTTCTTATTCTTCTCCGATCAATTTCCTTTTCTTCTCTCGATCAACTTCCTCATATGTATTGTTTCTTTCTAAATAATAGTATAGTATGCTTTATTCTTCGGTCTACAGCGAAGTTTAGTCATCCTGGCACCAATAGATTAATAATTAAGAAAAAGGGATATCGTTTAGTCATATTGATACCGTTTGGTGCATTTTTTTTTATTGCAAAACCTGTTGTAATATGGCATCACATGTTGTAAAAATATTGCCCACCTAACCTGAAAATCTAAAGCAAAAGTATGAATGAAATGAAACAAAGGCAAAAAATGAAAGCATGCAGGAAATATCTAGCCAACAAAATGAAAGTGCTGAAACTGAGTTTCCACGCATTCAGATTTCGCTTGTATATTGATGTCAAGACACAGGAAATAATGGGAGACAGGAGCTTAGCTTTAGACCATGCTTCACCTTTCCATCCATTTCATTAGATTTAATTGATTGCTTCTCTCTTGGACTTCATTTAGAGATGACAATATATACTAAATAATCATATATTTGGTATTATCTAATTTGTTTATGTTCTGATAAAAAATTTATAAATGGATAATTATGATTTTGGATAATTGGTTTAATATTTGTGATGGATATTGATAGAATTCATATAATACTTCTCAAATATAAAATATCTAAATCTGTTTACATTTTAATAGATAGTATTAAATATCCAAATTCATTATTCATTTATATATGCAAAATATATAAAATTTTATAGTTGTGAAAAGTTTTGAATGTTAAAAAACAACCTTTATTTGATATTTACTAAAATTGAACTTGAATTTTAAAATTAATTTTGTTTATTTTATATCTTAATAAAAAAACTTAAATAATCAAATATTTTAATGATTTAGATATTTAGCGGATAATAGTAGTTATTTAAATAGATTTAGATTCAGTTATCGAAACTAAATTTAATTAAATATATATGGAAGTGTTAGATATGATGTAGTCAAGTGTCATTATCTAACTTAAGAAAATATCTTTTGATTCATTTAAAAGATAATTATGGTTTAATACTTAATGTTTGCTAAAACTCCTATTGATCAAATAAAAAGTAAAGAGAAAGTTATTTTGTTAATAACTCATACATTGATAGAACAAATGAATAATTATTATTGATTAAAGAAAGAAAAATTGCTCCTCTTTCTGCCTATAAATTAATACGTTCTATCAAATGATTAAGAAGTTATTTTGGAGCATATGTTCCAACACTTAAGTTAGTAAGGTATATCAGAAACAAGGAAATGAGAGAAAGCAGGAAGCAACTAAAGAGAGTAAAGAAAGTTGAGTAGTGAATCACATGTATGGTATGATTCAACCTTTTTTATCTCGTGGGTGATGACGTGGCTAACTAGGTTTCCATGTGTAAGGCCTACTATGTGGCTGCTGATATTACCACTTAAGTGTAACAATAATAAAGAGCTTGAAAAGGAATCCTACATTTAGACGTTACCATTAAAATGATTAATTATTTCTTTATTATAAAAGATGATAAAACTTTATTGTAAATTTAATTATAAATAAAAGGATAAACTTAAAAAATATTACATATATGTCAAGCGTTGAATATTTATAAGCTGCGAAGTAAAAGTTCAAAAAAAATATATATCAGTATAATTGTTAAATTGAAATAGGTATTATAATTTGAGAATCTAATATCAAATACCATATTGTATTGTAAATATAATAAATAATTTTTAAAATTAATTATAAATAATATATAATAAAATTTTAAAAATATATATTATATACATATTAATGGGATTGAGTGATTAATGAATATAAACAAAAAGATATCATTATTTTTCCAACTCTCAGCATATTTTATTTTAAAAATAATTTATATTTGATACATTACCAATATATAAATATTATATGTCATAAGTGAATCACAAAATTGGACTCACAAAGATAATGATAGAATGAGATTTTTTTTATTGGTATTAAGTCTTTGCTTTGCTTTATATTTTTAAAAGTCTTCTCATCATGCAGATGTCTATGTCTTCTTACCTTTATGAAAAATAATTTTTTTAATAGTTTGCTTGAGTCAATTCTATCTTTTTAAAAAAGATAAAAAAAAACACAATAATTTACTTAATGGAGGTTATCTTTTGTCTTCCAATTAAATTGACAAATTGAGAAGTGGTTTTAAGTATATTATTTATTATTACTATATTTTAGTCTTTTCAATGAAAGTAAATGCTAATATTATTAATTTTGTGAAGTAAAGATAGGGGCAAAAAGATTGACACATTTGCATGCTTCATGCCAATACTAAGTATAAAGCAAAGACTAAGACTTATCATTCTTTCTTTCGTTTTCTTTTTAAAACTTCCCTTAATTTCTATGATAAGTCTTAGTCTTTGCTTTATTGTGATTTTTTTGAAGTAAAGATGGGGGCAAAAAGACTTGACACATTTGCATGCATCATGTTAAGACTAAGTATAAAGCGAAGACTAAGACTTATCATTCTTTCTTTGGTTTCTTTTCTTTTTAAAACTTCCCTTAATTTCTGTGACAAGTTTTAACCTTTGCTTTATATTTATTTTGGTGAAGTAAAGGTGGGGCAAAAAGACTGATACATTTACATGTTTCATGTCAAGACTAAGTACAAAGCAAAGACTAAGACTTATCTTTCTTTCATTATTTTTTTTTCTTTTTAAAAGCTTTCCTTAATTTCTATGATAAGTTTTAGTCTTTGCTTTATACTTATTTTTGTGAAGTAAAGATGGGGGGCAAAAAGACTGACACACTTTCATCTTGCAGTAATACAAAGAAAATTGGCTTTCCACGATTATCTAGACCAAACCATACTTCAAGAAGCAATCCGTAAGGGATAGAACAATATGTAGTGTCAAAGGTACCAGCATCACTAAATACTGTATATGCACGAATAGAATCTCCGTATGACCATGCAATATTTTCAACCTTACTATTTTCATCTGTAGTATAATCATAAACAAAATTAGCATCCCTCTCTGCGTAGCCTTGCAGGCCTCAAGAAGTTCGAATGTATCATTTTCTTTTTTCTCGGTAAGCAAAACGTCACTTTCTTGAACAGTCTTTGCACAAGTCCGTACAAAATTCCTAGCACCCTTCATGACAAAAGGCAACTGCCCGGGCTGGACTCCCTTTTCTAATTCCAAAACCTTCATGATACTATTGACAGGAAACCCAGCTTTGGAGAGTAAAAGAATTCTTTCCTGATCTGCTTCCTGAATTTTCCGATATGCAGGAAGCAAACTTACTTGGTCATCTTCCAATAATTCATGGTTATTGACATTACTAAATTGTGAAACACACTATTGAGTAACATCATGGATGATTTCTTTTGTCGAATAAAATTTTGCATCACATCCACATCGCACTGAATTCCAGTCTCTTGGATGCTCCACATTGGCCTTTTTTCTTGGTTGATTAAACCCATAACTATAACAGATAAAATCTCGTTGGTAGATCCCTAAATTCTAGCTTTCTTTGGAGCGTGCTTTTGTTATTGAAAATCCATTCTTCCGTGCAAAATTGCTATAGTACTCCAAAGAATCATCATCACCTTTGAAAATTTGACATACATATGGCATAAAGACAGCTTCTGATGATAAGGATGTTGAAGCTGTCTCATTCTTTATTACCTGACAGTGCTGAGAGCTTACTGATGTCTGATCTTCTCCTTCATACTTAACATAACACTTCCAATCTCCACATGGCACTGCGGATGTCGAATCCAAATGTTTTTTGACGGTTTCATTGTCATTTTGTGGGAAAAGAAGTGACAAATTCCCAACCTTGATGCTCTTCTTAGTACATGAAGAAAGAGAAAGCGTTAAGAATTTCATGGTCATAGATTTATTATTTGGGATGAAAGAAAACAAAGACATCCGCCAGAATAAAAACAACTTTTCCAATAGGGAAGTGAAGGGGCTTAGCAGAAGTCCTGAACACCTTCCAATTTCAGTAATGATATTTTTCAGTATAATTTTCCTCACATTAATAAAATTTTGGCCCCTGCATGGGTGAGTATATCGTTGCCCTTCCACATAAAAGTCCTATAAAGTAGAAACAGTTTTGTACTTGAAAATCTTTTATTCAGGGTAAGTTTTAACCAAAATTTTAATCGGTAAATGATTAATTTGTTTGTAATGGATACTTATAAATGTAATACTTGCCAACTTTTGACTCCATACCAAAAGGTTAAAGTTTCATTATGTCTCCCACCTGCTTAAAAGAAACAACTAAGAGAATAAAAGAAACTATAAGATCCCATCTAGTTGGAGTTTCTACTTTTTGCCTTTAGAAAAATTACTAGAAAGGAAAAGCCAAAGGTAAAAATACAATATCATGATTGATCTAAAAGAGAAAAAAATAATTAAAATATAAAATCAATTATAACACATTTAGTCTATATAGAAGTAGAATTATGTAATTAATCATAAAAATTTTACATATTTCAAAATTTTATTGCTTATGGAAATGCAATTTTTTCTTTTTTGCTTTCGGAAGCAAATAGCAAATAGCAAAAATCCATTCAAACATATTGTAAATAAGACAAAACAACCAAGAACTTCATATGGTTCGCTAATGCATTAATTTTGCATGAGTAATTTTATATTCTCGGTATTTGCCTTTTTTAGTATTTTTTATTTCTGGTTATTAAGTTATATTCTAATTTTATTGAATTTAATTTTTAGAATTTTTTTAGAAATGATTTATGTATGCATAGTGCTTGAAATTTACATTTTATTTTGCAATTACATGAATTTTTATAGAAACATCGTATGTAGCATATTTTTTAAGCCTATGTTTATGTATACCATATACATACATACAAACATCCAAACACTAATATAAGGGCTATTTTTAATAGTTTTAATAGTTTATGTATAACTCTTAGTTTTAATAATTTAAAGCTCAAACCCTGACAACCTCATATTAAAAAAAAATCTTCTAATTTAAAAAATTTCTTGTATGCGAGATAATTTATATATATATGTATATATTTCTCCACATATCATTAATAAAGTTTTTAAATTTTATAAACATTAAATCTCGTACTTTCTGCAAGATATTTTCTCGTAACTATTTTTTTTTCAAACCTAAATGTATTTCAACTTATTGGATATGAAAATCCAATAAGTTATATAATTTAAGAAATGCATATCTAGAAGCTTTAAAATTAAAACAAGATGAGTAAATAAATAATTTCACTTAAAAATTTAAAAAATAAAGAGTGGATGTAGAGAAAAATATGATGGTGTATTCAAAATCACCCATCACAAAATTATACTTCATAAAAAAAATTGATATTCTAATTTTGGACTCACAAAGAAAATGATAGTATAAGATTTTTATATTGATATTTAGTCTTTTCTTTACTTTATACTTTCAAGCCTTCCCATCATGCAAATGTCTAAGTTTTTTTGCCCCATCATTACTCTGTGAAGAATAATCTTCTTAGTAATTTGTTTAAGTCAAGTTTGTCTCTTAAAAAAAAAAAAAAAAAACATAACAATTTTTAAATGGTGGTTGTCTTTTGTTTTTCAATTAAATTGGCAAACTAGGAAAGGATTTTAAGTATAGTAATTATTATTATTATATTTTAGTCTTTTTAATGATTTAGATTGAAACAACTACTAAAATTATTATTTTTGTGAAGTAAAGATAGGGGCAAAAAGACTAACACATTTGCGTGTTTGATGCTAATACTAAGTATAAAGCAAAGACTAAGATCTAGACCAATGCATTCCCATAGTATCTATCATTTTCTTTCTTATTCCACCATTATAAAATCACAATTTTCAAAATAGACAAGTTATAGATGTGGGAATGAATGTGTTCTTTAGATTTTTTTTTTTTAACTTTTCAGCAAAAATAAAGACAATTTTTAATTTGTTGATTTTTTTTCCCAATCAATTTGTTGATTAAGCAACTTCTTTCTCATGCTTTTATTCCTAATGTACTATTAGATCTCATGGTATGTGCATTTTTTTATTTTTTAGTTTTTTATTGTTAATATATTTTAAAGAGATTCTTTGATTTAAAATTAAATGAGTAAATAACCATGTAGTTTGTTAGTAAAATGTTGAACTCTTAATTTTAGTAGTTTAAAGTTCAAATCTTGATAACCTCACATACAAAAAAAAAAAAAGGACAATTTTCTAGTTTCACAAATTTCATGTATACGAGATAATTTATATATATTTCGATTTCATCATATATGATTAATAGAGATTTTAAATTTTATAAATGGTATTAAAATCTCATACTTTATGCAAGATATTTTCTCTTAATTTTTTTCCAAACCTAATTGTAACTTTTTTTAACTTGTCGGATATGAAAATCCAATAAGTTATATATAGATGCTTTACAATTAAAACAAGATTGGTAAATAAGTAATTTCACTTAAAATTTAAAAAATTGATAAAGAGAAAAAATGATGATATATTTAGAATCACCCATCACAAAATTCTACTTTATAAAAAAATTGATATTTTAATTTTGGACTCACAAAAAAGATGATAGTATGATATATTTTTATTGGTATTTAATCATTTTCTTTGTTTTATACTTTTAAGTCTTTCCATCATGCAAATGTCTAAGTCTTCTTGCCCTATCATTTTTATGTGAAAATAATCTTCTTAGCAATTTGCTTAAGTCAAGTCTGCCTTTTAAAAAAGATAAAAAAAAAAAAAATTTTCTCAACGAAAGTTGTCTTTTGTTTTCTACTAAAATTGGCACACAAGGAATGGATTTTGAGTATATTAATTATTATTGTTATATTTTAGTCTTTTTAATAACTTAGACTGAAGTACTAAGATTATTTTTGTGAAGTAAAGATGGGGGCAAAAAGATTGACACATTTGCATGCTTGATGCCAAAACTAAGTATAGAGCAAAGACTAACACTTAGACCAATACATTCCCATAGTATCTATCATTTTCTTTCTTATGCCACCATTTTTTTTTTCAAACCTTTCAACAAATATAAAACATAGGTTTTTAATTTGTTGATTTTTTTTTGGCCAATCAATTTGTTGATTAAGCAACGTTTTTCTCATGCTTTTGTTCCTAATGTACTATTAGATTTCATGGTATGTGCATTTTTTTAGTTTTTTATTGTTAATATATTTTAAAGATATCCCCTAATTTAAAAATTCAATGAGCTAATAATCATATAGTCTGATAGTAAAATGCTAAACTCTTAGTTTCAATAGTTTAGAATTCAAATCTTGACAATCTCACATATAAAAAAAAAAAAAAAAGACAATCTTAAAATGAAAAAATTTCATGTATACAAGATAATATATATATATATATATATGTATTTTAATTTCTTCATATATGATTAATAGAGTTTTTAAATTTTATAAACAATATTAAAAACTCATACATTTTGTAAGATATTTTTTCTTAACTATTTTTTTAAACCTAAATGTAACTTTTTTCTAACTTACCAGATATGAAAATTTTGTAAATTATATAACTCATCAGAAATGCATATTTAAAAGTTTTAAAATTAAAACAAGATGAGTAAAGAAGTAATTTCACTTAAAATTTTTTAAAAAAAGGTGGATGTAGAGAAAAAATAATGTTGTATTTAGAATCACCCATCACAAAATTATGCTTTACAAAAAAAAATTGATATTCTAATTTTTGACTAACAAAGAAAATGATAGTATGAGATTTTTTTTTATTGGTATTTAGTCTTTTCTTTACTTTATACTTTTAAGTCTTCCATCATGCAAATGTCTAAGTCTTCTTACCCTATCATTATTCTATGAAAAATAATCTTCTTAGCAGTTTGCTTAAATCAAATCTATCTTTTAAAAAAGACAAAAAAAAATAGCAATTTTTTCAATGGTGGTTATCTTTTGTTTTCCAATTAAATTGATAGATTGGGAATGGATTTTAAGTATATTAATTAATATTTTGTATTTTAGTCTTTTCAATGACTTAGACTAAAGCAATTGCTAACATCATTAATTTTTTGAAGTAAAAATGGGGGCGAAAAGATTGACACATTTGCATGCTTGATGCCAAGACTAAGTATGAAGCAAGGACTATAATTTAGACCCATGCATTATGATAAGATCTATCTTTTTCTTTTTTATTCCACCATTATAAAATCACAATTTCCAAAATAGATAAGTTTCAGAAATGGGAGTGAATGTGTTCTTTAGAATTTTTTTTTCCAAACTTTTCAGCAAAAATAAAAGACAGGTTTTTAATTTGTTGATTTTTTTGGCTAATCAATTTATTGATTAAACAACTTGTTTCTTATGCTTTTGTTCCTAATGTACTATTAGATTTCATGGTATGTGCATTTTTTTTTAGTTTTTTATTGTTACTATATTTTAAAGTGATGCACTGATTTAAAAACTCAATAAGCCAATAACCATATAATTTGTTAGTAAAATATTGAACTTTTAGTTTTAATAGTTTAAAGTTCAAATCTTGACAACTTCATATACAAGAAAAAAAAAAGACAATCTTTTATTTTCACAAATTTCATGTGAGATAATTTTTATAAATTTCAATTTCTTTACATATGATTAATAAAGTTTTTAAATTTTTTAAATGGTATTAGAATTTCATGCTTTCCATAAGATATTTTCTCTCAATTATTTTCTTTAAACCTTAATATATTTTTTTAACTTACCAGATATCAAAATCTGAAAAGTTATATAACTTATCAAAAATGCATATCTAGAAGTTTTAAAATTAAAACGAAATGTGTAAATAAGTAATTTCACTTAAAAAAAATTTTAAAAATGGATGTAGAGAAAAAAAATGATGATGTATTTTGAATCACCCATCATAAAATTAAAGTTTATAAAAAAATTTATATTCTAATTTTGGACTCACAAAGAAAGTGATAGTATGAGATTTTCTTGTTGGTATTTAGTCTTTTCTTTGCTTTCTACTTTTAATTATTCCACTCATGCAAATGTTTAAGTCTTCTTACCCTATCATTACTCTATAAAAAATAATTTTCTTAGCAGTTTGTTTAAGTGAAGTTTGTCTTTAAAAAAAACAAAAAAAATAATAACAATTTTTTTAATAGAGGTTGTCTTTTGTCTTCTAGTTAAATTAGAACACAGGAAATGGATTTTAAATATATTAATTATTATTGTTATATTTTAGTCTTTTTAATGACTTAGACTTAAGCAACTGCTAAAATTATTATTTTTGTGAAGCAAAGATGGGGGCAAAAAGATTAATAAATTTGCATGCGTGATGCCAAAACTAAGTATAAAGCAAAGACTAATACTTAGACCATTACATTCTCATAGTATCTGTCATTTTCTTTCTTATTCCACCATTATAAAATCACAATTTCCAAAATAAGAGTGGGAATGAATGCAGAACTCTTAGTTTCAATAGTTTAAGTTTAAATCCTAACAACCTCACATAAAAAAAAAAAAAAATCTTCTTCTTTCGCAAATTTCATGTATACGAGATAATTTTTATATATTTTGATTTCTTCATATATGTTTAATAGAGCTTTTAAATTTTATAAATAGTATTAAAAAATTATCACATATCTTAATTTTTTTATATACTTTTTTAATATATTTGTAAAAGGGTTTGTGACAGCCCTCTAACTTGTATAATCTAAAATCTCCACTAACTGATTGCATTTTCTAAGTTATATGGTTCAACAAATACTAACCAAGTCAATTAATAATTTAATTGTTCGATAAATTTGAAGCTAAAATGAATGAAAATTTTGCAACCAATAAGGAATATGCTTTTATTCCCAGAAACAAACCAGATGAAATAGATGGAGTTGAAGAATGAACTATTTTGGGGAAAGATATCACTAGTATCTGGATTTCTTAAGCATCATAACATCAAAAAACTCTGACTAGAACAACTTTACATCATGGCAAAATTTCAAAGAAAAACCACTATCTTCTCAATTTCATTCCTTCTCTCTCTTCCCCAAAATTACAAATTATCTATATCAAGTTACATATTTACATAAGATGTTGGTATATATCTTTCCAAAAAAAAAAAATAGTAGAATGAAGTCAACAAATAAAACCAACCCTGAAACCTGAAAAAGTCAGTATATTTCCACCTCTATGTTGTTTGACAGTGTTCAGTCTCCAATATTATTAACATCAGCACCACCTCTGTATTTCATCCTCCAAAAATCCGAAAATCTTTAGATAAGTAGGCTTCAAGTGAATCTATTAGCCATGATTTGCATCAAGAAACCTAAGATTCACTGATGTTGTTAGCTGCCATATTCAAAGCAAACTCGTTACATACTGGCATTTCTAGAGCATGGTCAAGGAGTTTGGTAAGTTCCCTATGAACATGAATAAAACGTATATATTTAACTAGAAAGGAAGAGAAAAAAGTAAAATATATATATCATAACTGGTCTAAAACAGAAAAAATAATTAAAATATATAACACAATTAGTATATATAGAAGTAGAACCATGTAGTTAATCATAACAAATTTACATATTTTGTGTATAGCTCTTCAAAATTTTATTGCTTATGGAAAAGCAATTTTTTCATTTTTGCTTTTGGAGGCAAAAAGCAACTAGCAAAAAACCAATCAAACAGACTCTAAATGAGGCAAAACAACCAAGAACTTCATATGATTCACTAATGCATTAATTTTGCACAAATAATTTTATGTTCTTGGTAGTTCTTTTTTTTAGTTTTATTTGTTTCTGGTCATTAAGTTATACTCTAATTTTATTGAATTTAATTTTTAGAATTTTTTTAGAAATGATTTATGTATGTACAGTACTTAAAATTTACATTTTATTTTGCAATCATGATTTTTTATAGAAACATTGTATGTAGCATATTTTTTAAACCTATGTTTATATATACCATATACATACATACATACATACATCCGTATACACTAAAATAAGTGCTATTTTTATCTCTCCCAAACCTCCTCTCCCTCTAAAAAAGGGGGTAAAACAAGGCTTACACAAGAAATTAAAACTTTAATAAAACTCTTAACACTTGAAAGTTGAACCTAAAATTCAACAGCTTGAACATAGTGTTATGTATGCTTGTAATCCACTATAACAACCAAGGCTCTAAAAAGCAATTTCAAAGGCTAAAGAGGAAGAAGAGGAATAGTAGGGGCAAAGGGAAAATGGTAGAGAAAGAGATCAAACTCTAGCATAAGCAAACCGATAAAATATTGATACCTAGGAGGTGAACAAAGACAGGGCAAAAGATCTTTGCAGAATATGGATGCCACAAAGAAAAGATCAGATTTTAAACACCTTTTCACATAAGCATTCAATTCCCGATTTGCAAGAAGAACCTGTTATGTCATGTATATTAATTCATTTTGAAAACAGAAAACACTGACGAAACTTATCTAAACCAAGATACTTGAAAGCAGTGAAATGGAAATCCGAAAAACTCCCTCCATTCAATTGTTGGAAAATGCAAAATGTACAATTAAACAAATGATGATTGCAAGCAAGAACTCCATAAAAGGTAACACTTTCCACCCAACTATTTCATTTTATTTTGCTTTCCCTTTTTTCAACCCTCACACTCTTCCCCATAATAACAAGAGATTCAAACTGCAATAATCATTCTTTTCCAGCAAATTTAACAGCCAGCAATTGAATAACAGATTGACAATTATGTACAGTAATAGTCAAAGAAAATACTACTTGGCAATACTCAATATTCCTTTTCACATAGTAGTTCAATTCAAATCATAAAAATAAATGAAATATGGATAAAACAGAACAAAACCAACATACAATAAAGCCTGAGAAACACAAATAAGAAAAAAAAAAGTTATGCTTAGCAAAAAATAGAACTTTTCTACACAGTGAAAGTCTAAAAAAGATCACAGAAAAAAGAAATTAAAAAAAAAAAAAATCAAATACTCTGCCTTTGCTAATGTGGGGTTTCCAAAAATTACCTGCAATGACTCCAGCTCTCGAATTACAGTGTCACTGCAAAAACAGGAGATAAAATCAATTAAAAAAATTTTAAGATTGAAAATAAAACTGGGCATGAGGAAGTTTTCACCAGGAAAATGAAAAAAGGAGAGGAAAATTCGATTAAAACGCCCTAACTTTAATCCCTTTTGACAACATTTTTTTTAAATTTTGCTTTTCTCAGTTAATTGCTTTTCGTATTTTTCTTCAAACACTTTATGATTCACAACAATTGCCAAATTCGGAATCCATCATTGTATTTTTAGTGCAAGAAGTCAAAGGGAAGCACGATTTCGGTATTAATGGGCCCAGCCCATGTAAAAAAAAGAGGTCTTTTGACCCAATAGGCTTATCCAAACTAATTCGGGTAATTAATTTTGCTCTTTTTGGTTGATTATTAATTTTATTTATACGTATGAATTTTTTTTACAATCTTTTTTTTTTTTGAAAAACAAACATTATTAAAGCCCTAAATTCTTATTTTTGTTTTCGAGGTATTAGTTTTTCTTTCCTCAATGATTGTTTCTTAATTTTTGTTGTTTGATCAATGAAAGAGGAATTTCTTTTGTTAATTAAATTTGTGTTTAGAAATTTGAATTCAAAAGAAAGGGATATAAATTTCAAATGTTAATATAAATTTTTTTAAAAAATAAAAACAAAATATGATTATACTTAAATTCATGAGTTCTTCTTTATACATAAAAATTGTGCCATCTATTGTGCATTATGTAAGTTTTATATATATATATATATATATATATATATATAATGAAAAGGGTAATAAGTATTGTGCTAGATCTCACTTTTTTTTCGATAACAATTTAGATGAGAAGCAAAATTAGTTTCCGTGAAATTAAAAATAACGATAATAGAAAAAATAATTATTATTATGATGAGATTAGATATAATAGCATAGAGATTAAAATCAATAATGAAATATATGTGAGATACAAATATATAAATGGTGATGAATCCATATTTTGACCTGAATTCTATCACACTGAGTCTGTGATGGCATCTAAAAGGGACTAAATAGTTTCTTTATAGATGATTTAATGTTAAGTAAGCAACAAATTATTCTGAACCCAACAGCCAACATATGATGCTATTACTTCTTTTGTTTTCAGTTTTTAAACATTGAACAATTTGAAAATACATCAACTTCATTGTCATTGAGTTTTATTTATATTTTTAAGGAAATTGAAGGTATTATTTCAGTTTTTATTTAGTTCCTCACCAGTCACCAAGTCTTTGCTTTACCCCGTCAAGCTGATCTTGACTTCAAAACATCCTGTCCAAAATTGAAGATAGTGATCCTGTCCATATCGTTTCTCCATACTCACTAGCTTCTCCCAATCATTTTCTTGCTGCCAAGTTATATGAAATGAAAGCTTCACAAATCTGCTTTCAACCAAATTGCTATGTACAGCTTTAGAATCCTCGGCATTGGTGGAAGCTATTTGCAGGGACCTTTGGTCATGGAGCTCATGCTTGTGGGTTAGACATTGTCACCAGTACAATCAATATTGTAGCAAATGGAATGTTTTTGAAGTATGATTCCATTTTCTGAATTGTTGCAGTAGGCCCATTTCATTATTGATATGAAGTCATTAAGGTTTTTTTCTCTTATTTAATGGATTAAGCAGGTAATTAATATGTGTTTACTTATTATTACTTGCCAATTTTCCATCTCTGAAGCTTCACTTCAATCAGGAAAGATCTTCAAGCCAATTTTGCAGATTGCAGAAGCACATTTCTTTTGTTGAGTTTTTTTTCCCTTTTTCCGTTTGATTGCATATCAAACTCTACTCAGAATTTTGGTTTCTAAACATCAAAACTGGGTTTCAACAGAGATAATTTGCAACTTGCATCAAATTAAGACAGTAGTAGCAGACACTTTAGATTAATTGATTGTCACACTACATTTTTCAACAAATCAAAACACATTAACTCTTTATATTCCCCATTGCATATTAAAATCAATCTATTTACATTAAAAAAAATCAGCAAATTAGTCGTTTCCGCTGCAGCTAATAATTCAAATGTGCACATATATTTGACAACAAATGTACTGTAATCAAAGGAAAAGTTGTAACATGTAAATTGATGATGGCACCTACAAGAAGAAATATAAACCCCAGGAAACAGAGGACGCTAAAACTGCAGGAAAGAAGCCTGCATAAAGCCCTTTCAAACCCTGCATGACAAACTCACCAAACTTTTAGCATATATCAAAAGAAAAACAGCATACAAAAGAGAAACGTTAATCTCCAATGAAAGCGAGAAAGACCTCAAATTTACATGGAGAGAAAAGAAAAATAAAGTGCCTAAGCCTAATTAAATGAAAGAAAAAAAAAGGTGTGAACCTCTAAGCTAGTAATGATAAAAATGGCGTGGGCGGTGTTCTTGTAAGTCGGGAAATTGGTGAGTCGACCATCGTTAACTATTTGAAAACTCGATCCAATCAGCACCAAAAAAACTGAAACTTTTTTGTCGAAACTATGTATATATAAAGAAAGAGACGGAAGAAGAAGAAGAAGAAGAGGATTACCTTGAAATCTCGTACGGACAATGTCCAGGGGGTAAATCGCTGCAACGGTGGCGAAGCCCGCCACTGCACCGGTGGTCGCGTTCTCCCATTGCCGCTGTGATTGTGACATTTCTTTTTGAAAAAAATAATAATAATGAAAAAGAACCGGCCGTTTCTGTTAGTGTGCATCAAATTCAGACAGTATCTTTACTTATATAGTTAACTCTTCGATTTTTCAGTCTGCAATTTCTTTAGGAAGCTAACAAAGGGCAAAAACATAAGGAAAAGGAAAACAAATGAAGATGAAGATGAAGACTCCAGAAATGGCACATCCCCGTCACACAATCAGAAGAGGGCTTTGAAGCCTGACAATAAGTTATACTTTTCGACTGGATCCCCCAGGAGTGCTGCTCTCAATGAATCAGATACAGAATTTGACAAACCGATTTTTCAATTTGAGTCTTCGAAGGAACTTCAAGTTCAAAATGATAGCAGAGCTACCGCAACCTTAGAAACTGAGACTGAGTTTATATAAGATGCTCGAGCTATAGGTGAGAAAGTTCTTAAACAAGCAGAGGAGGCTTTGAAGGGGAAAGCCAAAGCTCTGTGGGAGAGAAGTTGTATAAAGGAAAGCATGGCTATGTGGATCATAAGGCTGCGTTTGAAGGGAGCAGACAGTTGCCAGTGAGAAAGCTGGTGGCTCACGTTAGGGCTTCTGCCCACATCAGGGTTTCAGAGAGATTTGATTATCAACCTGACATCTGTATAGACTACAAAGAAACTGGTTACTGTGGTTAGAGGATTCATGTAAGTTTATGCATGATAGTGGAGATTACAAGTCTGGATGGCAATTAGAGAAGGACTGGAAGAAGCAGAGAAAGCAAGGAAGAGAAATCTGGTTTTGGGTAGCGATTATGATGATGATGAGGCAGGGGTAGGCCAGAGTGATGATGACAATGACGATTCATCGCCCTTTAAAATCATTTCCCTTGTCTGAATACCTTATTAAACGAAATCATTTCCCTGCTTGAGCTTGGGGGAATTTTGGATTATGCAGTGATGAGCTCTTTAAAATCATTGTTGCTGCAGGCATGTGCATTACTATTTAGGTAAGCATTTTTTTCTGTCATTCCACAACAGACTTATGAATTGAGTGATAGTATTAAGCAGAGCAAGAATTAGGTTTTTACATGAAATTCCAAGAGTCGTCGAAAACAGCTGAATGAGTAGACAATTGTAAAACTTGTAATTTATATACAAAATTGGCGTTCCTAAGATGCCAACAAACCCTATTGCTGCCTTTTACCCACGAAGTAGCATTTCTTCTACCTAGAGATAGCATTGCAATCCAGTATTAATTTTCCAAGGGTCAGCATCCAACTTCACAACCTTCATAATGGCCAAGAATTCAGCTTGATCAGATCAGAATCCAGGTCTCGATGACACATACTGGTAGGATCTAGGATGTTACTTCAAAGAGTTTAAGAATGTTGGATTGCAGGTAGTTTCAATTGGGTAGGGCGGCTAATGGAAACTGTCATTTTTTGTGCTGTCCAAGTCCAAAGCATAGAAAACATTAATGATCAGTTTTCTTCCTGGAAAAATACAGGTCCTGCATTAAATAAAAAAAAAATGAAATTAGCTAGCAAACCTAAACTTAAACTCAAGAAATAGTAATATTTTTTGGTTTCCTTTTTTCCCTCTAAAATTTTCTTTTTTAGCATGAGTTTTTGTTTTCTTTTTGCTCTGTAAAATTTTCAAATGACCGAATTGATAAGATTAAATTATTTTTCTAGTTGATACTTACATTTCTAGTTAGAGAAGGATTCAAATGAGGAAGAACTTAGGGCTGCATGAGGACAGTTGTAGGAGAAAGCCTCTAGGGGCACAGTCTTCATATATGCATGATCACTCTGCCCAATGTGGCTTTTGTCAACCCCAAAGTCATCAGATATCTTTTTACCTCCACCAACCTTCTAAACATAAATTCTGAGCTAATACTCAAAATAGGCTAAATGTCAGAAGGCTTGACAACCTTTCTGGTTTACAGCATCAAGGTAACTACTAGAGAAAAAACTACCTATAAAATGACCAGTGCTTGAAAGATAGCATGTCTTCTATAACTTCATCTTTTAATTATGGATTAGTGGCTGTATCAGAACACTTAGCACATCAATGTGAATATTGCCTATTTAGTTATGACGCTTTATTTCTATTAGATAGAGAATAAGTTACTGAAAGGGTTCACTGGAATTCTAGTGAAGTGAGTATATATAAGTTACTGAATGTATTGCCCTCATGTTTTTGTTTAGTCAAGGTCTATTCTACATGCAAATCAATCATATAGCAATAGAGCTTACAACAAGCCATTTGTTTTTGTCTGTGGGAGTGCTGAAGCAAAGAAACAAAGGATGATATGGGATTAAAGTTGAAGAAAATAATAAGCGAAATATTTCATTCTTTCTCGCCATAGTCAAATCTATAGTTGTTAGGGACAATAAAATACTATCGAAGTTAGTTTGGAATTGTCGAGCTTGATACCTAGAACCGGAAGCTTTGTTATTTTCTTTTCGATGTTTTCTTCTTTGTAGTGATGTAGCAGTTAATACAGGAATAAAGCATCTTAGCTTGAGCTTGGTCTGTGAAGATTTTTCTGTGTTAGGAGATGTAACTTCTAGTTTTGGCAGCTAAAGTGGTGGGCGTAGTCATTGTTGTACATGCCATGGCTTATATCAAATTCCTGCACCGCAAATAGTTGAGTTGAATAATTGATATTGTTAATGTAATTCCTGGTCTGATAGTCAAAAGTTTTACCGGAGGTTGAGAAGGAGAGTTTGTGTGACCTATCACAGAGCAGAAAGTCAGTGTGCCAAAAATGTTATTTTGAGGCATTCCCCGACGCTCAAGTTAAGTTAGTAAGGTATACCAGAAGCAAGTAAATGATAAGAAGCAGTTAAAGAGAGTAGAGAGAGTTCAGTAGCGAATCATCTCTCTGGTTTGGTTCTACTTTTTATACCTTTTAGATGATGATGTCGCAAACGGGGTTTTCATGTGTAAGACCTAATATGTGGCTGCTAACATGATCACTTAGGTATAACAATAATGAAGAGCTTAAAAGATAATAAGATTTTCGTTAAGAATTTCTTTGGGTGAATGATTTTTATTAACGCAAAGAAAGCATTAGACTTGCTACAAGTAAACAGTAAGCTATCAAAACATTACAAATGTCCAAGAACAATCTAACTTTTGCAAAGTAATCAAACTAAGCAACATTAAGGAACCTGTCCCCAATTCAGACACATTTTTCTTTTGCTAAGCCAGAAATTATTAATAAAAACAGAGTTACACAATAGGGTGAACAACAGGGGAACCCCATAACTCAGCAGTAAAACGCCACCTTATAGACAGAACAGAAGAGAAGCACAATACAACCAGACATACTGCCAATCATCTTAGGTGAACAGAAGAGAAAGAACTAAGACACAAGTACCGTAACACCAAGCTAAAAACATTCAGACACAATTTCTGTTGTTGAAGAGGAAGAGTGCAACTGAAGACTGCAATCTTGTTATTGAACTAAGCGAAAAGTAACTTCTGATAGTTGAAACAATAGCTTCTATATCTTTAGATGGCCTGCCAAACTTCCTTTGATTGTGCTCCTGCCAAATAAAATATATATGAGCATCCCAAGCCAATCTAATTAAGGACAATAGATGCCAAAGCTTTGCTTTGCTGTTAAGATGGTTGACAGCCCAATCTAACTCAAAATGCCAGTCACCCACATGTCTTTTACAAATTACTAACTTGGAAACTCATGATTGTCATTTATAACATGAGGTTAGGAATTCAAAGGACATATCCTCGGTTGCAGGCAATTTTTGTTTTCAGTTTTAAAAGCAATGCCAAGTTTAAAAGGGAAATGAGTATATATATATATATATATATATATATATATATATCACACTTATAATGCACCAGAGTATTTAAATAATTTTATTTGTTTAGGCAATAAACTACAGCTGAAAGAACCAATAAGAAAACTTTTGAATTATTGAGTATTCTAGAATGCTTACCAAATGAATTTGAAACTTGAATTTTGATGGAGTCACCTAGAAGATCTTCTCCATTTTTGATTTCGATTCCATGTAAACCTATCCATCCATTTGTTCCCCATCTCATTCAGCATTGTATATCCAATAGATAACCCAATTACCAAACCACATCCATACCCAGTCAAAACGATTTTCCAAACAGATATACCGTCTACCCATGAATCCTCATCTTCCTTAGGCGGTTGCATTCCAAGACCAACTTCATTGCATTTCTTTGTCAAAGGCGGCCCACACAATCTTGGATTCCCTTTGTAAGAATCGTTTTGAAATGTACCAAATTGGTAGCTTTGTGGTATGCTTCCCTCAAGTTGGTTGTAAGAGAGATTCAATACTTCAAGAAAAGTTAGGCTTGCAAGCTGTGGAGGAATCTTTCCTGAGAGGTTGTTCTGGGAGAGGTCCAACGACTCAAGCTCAGTTAAGTTTCCAAGTGCTGAAGGGATTGGGCCAAGGAAGCTGTTGTAGGAGAAGTTTAGCGCTTTGAGTGACTTGAGGTTTTGTATTTCCTCCTGTATTCTCCCATGGAAACTATTATTGGAAAGGTCAAGACAAGAAAAGATGGTTAAGATTTTCTTGTAAAAAATTTCAAACCCTTTATTCACAATTGTCATAGAGTCCTGGTAGTACATGTCTCCAATGTAATCTGGCTTAGCTTTGTTGCGATCAGTCATCGACTTCATTGCCTTCAAAGATTGAAAAAATCCAACAGATAACACACCTGAAAAGTTATTGGAAGCGAGGTCCAATATGTGTAATTCTGGGAAAACATTTTCATCCTCAGAAATTTTAATTGGACCATAAAATCTATTTGCTCTTAGTACAAGAACCTTTAAAGAAGGCAATTTCACCAACCAAAAAGGAAATGTGTCTTGTATCATATTTTTTCCAACATCCAAAACTTCAAGCTTTTTGCAATAGGCTAATGACCTCGGCAACTTTCCTTCCAGTTTATTCGCACCAATGTTGAGTGACCTTAGTTGAGGGGCTTGAAAGAATTCAATTGGTAATTGACCAGAAAAATTATTGAAAGCAATGTCTAGTACATCCAAATCTTGAAAACAATTTTTCATATGTTTAATTGGACCATAAAACTTATTTGCACGCAATACAAGAACCATCAATGCAGGCAATTTTCCCAACCACAAAGGGAATGTGTCATGCAGAGTATTGTTTCCAAGATTTAAAACGTGGAGCATTGTGCAATTGGCTAATGACCTTGGCAACTTCCCTTCCAATTTATTATCATTGAGTTGAAGCCAATATAAGTGGGTCGCTTTTGCAAAATCTGGTATGCTGCCGCTGAAATTATTTTTTTGTAGATCCAAAGAGCTGAGGGAACTGAGATTGCCCAAGCAACTTGAGATTGGCCCACTTAATTTGTTAAAGGATGCATTAAAGGTCGCAAGTTGACTCAAATTGCAAATAGGTCTTGATAAAGAGCCTTGTGAAGAAGTTAGAGATTGGTTCAAAGAAAATTGGTCCAAAGATGAGAGAGAATTGTTAGAAAGATTTAGATACCACAAACTTTTCTTCCACACCCAGTTTGGCACTGCACCACTTATTTTGTTATTTGAAAGGACAAGATATTCTAAACTAGTTTGACTCTTTAAAAACTCTGGAAACATGCTTAGGTTACAGAATTGTAAACGCAAGTGACTCAACATTGGAAAAGAGGAGTTTGCATCACCAAAAGGGACGTCTTTTGGAAAATCAATCGCATTGAAAGAAAGGTCTAACCATAAAAGAGTGGTCTTCCACAACCAATTAGGCACAAAACCATGGATTTCGTTGTTAGAAAGACATAGAATAGTCAACTTGTCTTGAGTTTTGATGAATTCTGGAAATTCAGTAAGGTTACATGAATTTAGGTTTAGCTCCTCTAATCGGGGAAAAGCAAGGCTTGTGATGTTGCTTTCAATTGACAAGCTCGTATTGGAAAGGTCAAGAAACCGTAAGTTCTTGAGTTGCGAGAACATGCCAAGCTTCATGGAACTAAAGCTATTGTAGCCTAAATACAATGTTTCAATCAATGAAGAAGATTCATTGAGGAACTCTTCAATTTCACTAATCAATTGATTTTCACTAAGATCCAAGGCCTGCAATGATGGGAGAGTAAATAAAGAAGAATGTATTGATCCAGAAAGGTGGTTCCACGACAAATAAAGATATGCAAGATTTGGAACTCCAGATCTATGAAATGCAGGGATAAAACCACTGAAATTGTTACCAGATAGATCCAGTTCCACAAGGTTTGTAAGATTTGCAATTGATGATGGAATTTGTCCAAAGAAATTGCAATTATCGAGATCTAAATTTGTCAAGAACTTGAGATTACCAATTGTTTCTGGCAGTTTTCCACTGAAATTTGTAGAATAAATCGTTAAGATCTGTAAAGCATTGTTTAATGAAAATTCTGGCAACTGACCTCCAAGAAAGTGATTTTCTGAAATGTCAATGCTCCGAATTTTTGGCAATGAGAGAACTTCAGTTGGAAAATGCCCACTCAAATTGCAATTCACTAAACTGAGAGAAAGCAAACGAGAGGAAATTTCCAAGAAATTAGGAGGCAAATAAGAGATCGAATTCCCGTTGAGGAAAAGTTTGGAAAGAAAAGGAAGTCTTGAGAGTGAAGAACAAACTGGACCTATCAAACCACAATATGACAGACTTAACACATGCAGGTTATGAAGTACTATGGATGTGGCTTCACACCATTTAGTACTTTGAGTTGAAATGTTCACACTATCCAAGTAGAGCTCCGTAAGAGATTTCAAATTTTGGATGAATGACTTGAAGTTTGGGTTTTCTAGTTTTAAAGGTTGATAAAGGTTGTAAGGAAAAACATCATACCAGAAATTTGGATCAAGAATTTGGTAATTGTGTAGATAGCAAGAATCTTGATTAGATAGATCAAGAGAGACTAACCTTGTTAAGTATGAAATCCCCACAGGAATTTGGCCATGGAAACATGAGTTTGAAAGGTTGAGATGAGTTAAATATGGGAGTTTGTCAAACTCATATTGAAACAGAGTGGAATTAAAATTGTTTCCAGCAAGATTAAGGCGTTGAAGATGATGGAGATTGAAAATGGAGTGAAAGCTGCCTGAAAGATTTTTGTAACTGAGATCAATCCCAATCACATGACCAAGAGCATCGCATGTAATTCCTTTCCAAGAGCAACAATTAGTGTTGAGATCCCAAAGCTCAACTTCGGTAGAGAAAGTAAAATTTGGAGCATAGTAAAGATCACGATGCAATTGCAACAGAGTAGATCTCTGGTCATCAAGGCACTGGTTTTGGAGATCAGTATAAGAAGGGGAAAAAGATAGCACAAGAGATACAAAGCATGAGGAGAAAAACAAGCTAGGAAAAATGAGTGAAATTAGGATATGAGGATTCTTCATGTTTTGTTGGCTCTCTATAAAAAAATGAAGGGAAGACTGTGGAGTTTGAGATTTCCTTGCATGGTATATATAGACAAGTACTTCACATTATTATACTGTTATTGTAGCTATATATCTCCCTAGATATCAAGAGATAGGTTCACATGCGTTTTTCCAATCACGTGTTTCTACAAATCATGAGTTTGAGCTTTTTCTGTAGGAGTTGAATCAAAATAGGTGGAAGATTGACAGACATATTTAGTGCTTGTCCATTTTGAATTTTAAAGAATGAATAACAGATTTGAATGGTGATAAGGCTGATAATTTTGCTTTTGTAAATTAATCTTTGTCACTATATTTTTTCCTTTCTTCCTACTTTTTATTTCATATTATGCATTCATGCAAAAAAAAAAAAAAACAAATAAAAAAATTAATTTTCTCAATGTTAGGTAACAGTGTTACATGTAGATCAGTAGGAAGGAATTTCTTCACTACTAAAAAATAATGAAAATTTTCACTAAGTTTAACATCTGAAGAGAAGTAAAACTTGCAAAGATTAATGAGTCAACTCAACTTTGTTATTATGAAATTAGATGGAACACTTCTTTTTTTTTTTTTTTAAATCCTAATTAATAAGTTTGTTTCTTCTTCTTCTTCTTCAATTCAACGTTTGAATCTCCTTTTGTTTCCTTGATCAACTTCCTCATATGTATCAATTTCTTTTTTTTTTCTAAATATGCATTCAGAGAAAAGAATAATTATTTTAACAATTCTTTCTTTATAATAGTATGCCTTATTCTTTGGTCTATAATAAAGTTTATCCTAGCACCATTAGATTAATAATTAAAAAGAAAGGATATCATTTAGTCATATGGATACCATTTAGTGCATTTTTTATTCTTTTTTTGTTGCAAAACCTGTTGTAATATGGTATCATATGTTGTAAAAATATTGCCTACCTAACCTGAAAATCTAAAGCAAAAGCATGAATGAAAGGAAACGAAGGCAAAAGATGATAGCATGCAGGAAACATCTAGGCAACCAAGTGAAATTGCTGAAACTGAGTTTCCAAGCATTCAGATTTCGCTTGTATATTGATGTCAAGTCAGAGGAAATAATGGGATCTGACACAGGAGCTTAGCTTTAGACCGTGCTTCACCTTCCTATCCATTCCATTAGATTTGATTGATTGCTTCTCTCTTGAAATTCTGTTTAGGGATGGTGATAGATGGTAAATAATTGAATATTTGATATATTATTTGATATATACTATTTATGCTATTTAAAATTAGTTAATATATTACTTATTGTAATACTTATTTATCCACTCTTTAAAATTAGTTAATATACTATTTATTGTAATAATTTAATCTTAAATGTAATGGTTGATATAGTTAATTTTATATCTATTATTTTTAATGCATTAGGTGAATATATTACTTTATGTAATCGTCTTGAAATGTATTTTTGGATTATTATTTGCAAAATATTTTTATTAATCATTAAGAATTCAAAACAACATATTAATAATTTAATATTGAATTTATCATATGTATAGTACTTTTTATTATTTTTGTTTTTAATATTATTAAAGAATATTGGTTTGAATTGTAAGAACTTAGAACATATAGATTCATATTTAATATTTTACAATACTTCAAATAAAAATATCAACCAATATTATTTTAATGGGAATGAACCTTAATATTAATGAATGAGTGAAATTACAAATATGAACATTAGAAATATGAAAGTGACAAAACGATTATTTTTCCATAGAACAATAATTAATGGGATTTTCTATTAATGAATTAGTCTTCAATTCATGACGCGTGGGTTTTTCTTGTTCTTGCCTCATACACATGTTTCTTGCTTTGCTTTATCTAAAATTGTTTCCTTTTCTTTAAAAGAACTTTAGAATTGGTCTAAAGTTACTTTGTCTAAGGTCAGAAGCTTCTTTCTTCCTTCCTTGATCAACCTCATAAGAAACTAAATAAATAAAATACATTTATATAAAAGAATATTAATAATAAAATAATTTTTTGAATTTGTTACTTTCGAAAGGAGAGCCAAAAATAAAAGAAATGAGAGGTCAAATTATAATTTGATTAGGAAAGAAGGGATCAAATATTATTTTTTGTTGGATAAGGTATTATGCTACAATGGTTAAAAAAAAAAATTTGAGCCTAGTTACGCTCCTAGTTGATTTATACAATTATCATTAAAAGATAATATCTAACAGGTTTAGAGTTCAAATTCTTTTACCTATAGCACCTTCTCTCTTCTTAAATCTAACCTTTAAAAAAAATTATTATAATTTTTTCTATAAAATATTATATGTAATCTTGGCATTGGTGTTGTTTTATGCTAATTAAAGTTTATAGCCTTCGGAATTGCTTACCGGCGAAGTCATTCAGATGACAAAAATGGAGAATGAACTTTGGCACACTTGGCACTAGTGGAGTCAGAAGAAGAACGTCATTTGGTGCATTTTTGTTTCAATCTCATTGTCGCGCTACATAAGAAATTAATACTAACTTTTTTTTTTAATTGTTCAAAAGGGAATTTAATTTAAATTATTCAAAATTAAATATTAATTGTTCAACTTCAATCTTTAATTAGACTATATATTACCATCTTTACGTAATTATATTGATCTTTTCAATTGTCTTCAATCATCACTTCTAAGTTTTTTTTTTTTTTTTCAATTCATTTTCTAATTACTAATTAATTATACTCTCACTATCTCATTTTCTTTATCTATCATTCTCTACTTGGATATTTCAAAATTATCATCTTTGCTTTTCCAACACAAAATTCTATTACTTTTCTATACGAGTATATTCCAAAATCATTTTGATTTTGATTACATTTTTATATTTGAAACCTCAAAATATAAATTTTATATAATAAATTTAAGATTTTAATATAAAATACACTCATAATAAATCAAAATCTAAAATCCCAACAAAATTTAAAAAATAAAAAGAACATTAGAAATTTTATCTATAATATCAAATACACTCATACTTTATATTGTTTTAAACTGAATAAATTTTTTAATCGAAAAAAGGAAATTAACCAATGAGATTACATAATTTTCTCACTTTTTAATCCTCCAATTAATTGATGCTTTTGGTTTTTATTTTTTAATAAATGAATTGAAAAAAAAATAGTAAAAGAAAAAAATACAAACCAAATGAAATCTAAATTATATTTTTTAGTTGAATCTCAAGAATGTAATAATTAATCATCTTAAATAATTAGCAATTATTCACTTGGTGGAATCTTATCTATAAGATTTGAGAACGTACAATGAAAGAGTCAAGACGTTGATCGTAGTATTCAATAGATACCTAAATATTCAATTATTTGAAAATAATAGGATCTAAATTTTTAATTATTTGAAAATAATAGGATGAAAGAAAAACTTTAGGATTTGAAAATTGTCTTTATTTTTTTTTTCAAAGTCCTTGAATCAATGGAAATTATACTTTATAGAGATCCACCTTTTAATGTTAAAGCTTCTAGATATGTATTTCTAATAAGTTATATAAATTACCTAATTTTCATATCCAGATGTAGAGAAAAAAATGATAGTGTATCTACAATCTCCATCACAAAATTATACTTTATAAAAAAATTGATTTTTTTATTTTAGACTCAAAGAAAATGATAGTATGAGATTTTTTTATTGGTTTTTAGTCTTCTATTCACTTTATACTTTTAAGTCTTCTCATCATGCAAATGTCTAAGTCTTCTTACCCCAACATTCCTCTATGAAAAATAATCTTCTTAGCAATTTGTTTAAGTCAAGTCTATCGTTTAAAAAAGACAAAACAAAGAACAATTTTCTCAATTGAAATTGTCTTTTGTCTTTTAGTTAAATTGACAGACTGGGACAAGATTTTAAGTATATTAATTATTATTTTTATATTTTGGTTTTTTTTAATAACTTAGACTAAAGCAATTGCTAATATTATTACTTTTGTAAAGTAAAGATGAGGCAAAAAGACTAACACATTTGCATGCTTGATGCCAAGACTAAGTATAAAGCAAAGACTACGACTTCAACCCATACATTACCATAGTATCTATCATTTTCTTTCTTATTTTACCATTATAAAATCATAATTTCCAAATTAACAAGTTTAAGAAGTGAGAGAATGAATGTGTTCTTTAGATTTTTTTTTCAAACTTTTCAAAAAAATAAAACACAGATTTTTAATTTATTAATTTTTTTTGGCCAATCAATTTGTTGATTAAACAATTTTTTTTCATGATTTTGTTCCTAATGTACTGCTAGATTTCATGGTATGTGCATTTTTTATTTCTTCAAGTTTTTATGATTAACTATATTTTAAAGAGATCCTCTAATTTAAAATTTCAATGATCCAATAACCAAGTAGTCTATTAGTAAAATACTAAATTTTTAGTTTCAATAGTTTAAAGTTCAAATCTTGACAACCTCACATACAAGAAAAAAAAAGACAATCTTCCAATTTCACAAATTTCATATATACGAGATAATTTTTATATATTCGATTTCTCCACATACAATTAATAGATTTTTTGAATTTTATAAACAATATTAGCATCTCATACTTTTGTAACATATTTTCTTTTAACTTTTTTTTTTCCAAATCAAATTTATCATTTTTAACTTATCAGAATTGAAAATTCGATAAGTTATACAACTTATCAGAAATGTATATTCAAAAGTTTTAAAATTAAAATGAGATGTGTAAATAAGTAATATAACTTTAAAAAAAAAGTAAATGTAGAGGAAAAAATGGTGTATTTAGAATCACCCATCAAAAAATTATACTTTATAAAAAAATTGATATTCTAATTTTGGAATCACAAAGAAAATGATAGTATGAGATTTTTTGTTGGCATTTAGTCTTTTCTTTACTTTATACTTTTAAGTCTTCTCATCATGCAATTATCTAAGTCTTCTTATCCCATCATTACTCTATGAAAAATAATCTGCTTACCAATTTGCTTAAGTTAAGTCTGTCTTATAAAAAAGATAAAAAAATCATAGCAATTTTCTTAATGGAGGTTATCTTTTGTCTTCCAGTTAAATTGACAAACTGAAAATGGATTTTAAGTATATTAATTATTATTGTTATATTTTAGTCTTTTTAATGACTTAGATTGGAGCAATTGCTAAGATTATTATTTTTGTAAAGTAAAGATGGACGCAAATAAACTAACACATTTGCATGCTTGTTGCCAAAACTACGTATAAAGCAAAGTCTAAGACTTAAACCAATACATTCCTATAGTATCTATCATTTTGTTTCTTATTCCACCATTAAAAAATTACAATTTCCAAAATAGACAAGTTTGATAAGTGAGAATGAATATGTTCTTTAGATTTTTTTTCAAACTTTTTGGCAAAAATAAAACACAAGTTTTTAATTTGTTGATTTTTTTGGCCAATCAATTTGTTCGTTAAGCAACTTCTTTTTCATGCTTTTATTCCTAATGTACTATTTGATTTTAGGGTATGTGCAGTTTTTTTATTTTTTAATTGTTATTGTTAATATATTTTAAAGATATCCTCTTATTTAAAAATTCAATGAGTTAATAACCACATAATCTGTTAATAAAATGCTTAACTCTTAGTTTTAATAGTTTAAAGTTCAAACCCTAGCAACCTCATATAAAAAAAAAAAAAACTTCTAATTTAAAAAAATTTCTTGTATGAGAGATAATTTATATAGAGTTTTTCATTTTTATAAACATTCTTAAATCTTGTAATTTCTATAAGATATTTTCTCTTATCTATTTTTTTTCAAACCTAAATATAACCTTTTTCAATTTATCGAATATGAAAATTCAATAAGATATATAACTTAAGAAACGCATATCTAGAAGCTTTTAAATTAAAATGAGATAAGTACATTAATAATTTCACTTAAAAAATTTTTTTAAAAAAAGAGTGGATGTAAAGAAAAATATGATGGGGTATTCAGAATCATCCATCACAAAATTATACTTTATAAAAAAATTGATATTCTAATTTTGGACTCACAAAAAAAATAATAGTATGAGATTTTTTTTATTGGTATTTAGTCTTTGCTTTACTTTATACTTTTAAGCCTTCCCATCATGCAAATGTCTAAGTCTTCTTGCCCTATCATTACTCTGTGAAAAATAATATTTTTAACAATTTGCTTAAGTCAAGTCTATCATTTAAAAAAGACAAAAAAAAAGTAATTTTCTCAGTGGTGGTTGTCTTTGTCTTCTAATTAAATTGGCAGACTAGGAATGGTTTTTAAGTATATTAATTAATATTGTTATATTTGAGTTTTTTCAATAACTTAGACTGAAGCAATTGCTAACATCATTATTTTTTTGAAGTAAAAATGGGGGCAAAAAGATTGACACATTTGCATGCTTGATGCCAAGACTAAGTATGAAGCAAAGACTATGATTTAGACCCATGCATTCTGATAGGATCTATCTTTTTCTTTCTCATTCCACCATTATAAAATCACAATTTCCAAAATAGGCAAGTTTGAGAAATGAGAGTGAATGTGTTCTTTAGATTTTTTTTTTTCAAACTTTTCAGAAAAAAATAAAAGATAGGTTTTTAATTTGTTGATTTTTTTAATCAATTTGTTGATTAAGCAACTTCTTTATCATGCTTTTGTTCCTAATGTACTTTTAGATCCCATGGTATACGCATTTTTTTATTTTTTAGATTTTGATTGTTAATATATTTTAAAATGTTTTTATTGTTAGTTTTTAAAATTAAATGTGCAAATAATTATGTAGTTTGTTAGTAAAATGTTGAACTCTTAATTTTAGTAGTTTAAAGTTCAAATCTTGATAACCTCACATACAAAAAAAAGAAAAAGATAAATTTCTAATTTCAAAAATTTCATGCATACGAGATAATTTATATATTTTTTGATTTCATCATATATAATTAATAGAGATTTTAAATTTTATAAATGGCATTAGAATCTCATACTTTATACAAGATATTGTCTCTTAACTATTTTTTTCCAAACCTAAATGTAACTTTTAACCTACCAGATATGAAAATCCAATAAGTTATATCCAGATGTTTTAAAATTAAAAAGAGATGGATAAATAAGTAATTTTACTTAAAAATTAAAAAAAAAAGAGTGGATGTAAAGAAAAATATGATGGGGTATTCAGAATCATCCATCACATAATTATACTTTATAAAAAAATTGATATTTTAATTTTGGACTCACAAAAAAAATGATAGTATGAGATTTTTTTTTATTGGTATTTAGTCTTTTCTTTAGTTTATATTTTTAAGCCGTCCCATCATGCAAATGTCTAAGTCTTCTTGCCCTATCATTACTCTATGAAAAATAATATTTTTAGTAGTTTGCTTAAGTCAAGTCTATCATTTAAAAAAAACAAAAAAAAAAGAAAAAAGCAATTTGCTCAGTGGTGGTTGTCTTTGTCTTCTAATTAAATTGGCAAACTAGGAATGGATTTTAAGTATATTAATTAATATTGTTATATTTTAGTTTTTTCAATAACTTAGACTGAAGCAATTGCTAACATCATTATTTTTTTGAAGTAAAAATGGGTGCGAAAAGATTGACACATTTGCATGGTTGATGCCAAGACTAAGTATGAAGCAAAGACTATGATTTAGACCCATGCATTTCGATAGGATCTATCTTTTTCTTTCTCATTCCACCATTATAAAATCACAATTTCCAAAATAGACAAGTTTGAGAAATGAAAGTGAATGTGTTCTTTAGATTTTTTTTCAATCCTTTCAGTAAAAATAAAACACAGATTTTTAATTTGTTGTTTTTTTTTGCCAATCAATTTCTTGATTAAGCAACTTCTTTCTCATGCTTTTATTCCTAATGTACTATTAGATTTCATGGCATGTGCATTTTTTTAGTTTTCTATTGTTAATATATTTTAAAGGTATCCTCTACTTTAAAAATTCAATAAGCAAATAACCATATAGTCTATTAGTAAAATGCCAAACTCTTAGTTTCAATAGTTTAAAATTCAAATCATGACAATCTCACTATAAAAAAATTAATGAAAAAAAACAATCTTCAAATGAAAAAAATTTCATGTATACAAGATAATTTATGTATATATATATTTTAATTTCTTCACATATGATTAATAGAGTTTTTAAATTTTATAAACATTATTAAAATCTTATACTTTTTATAAGATATTTTCTCTTAACTTTTTTTTTCAAACTTCAATGTAACTTTTTCTAACGTACTGGATATGAAAATTTTGTAAGTTATATAACTCATTAGGAATGTATATTTAGAAGTTTTAAAATTAAAACAAGATGAGTAAATAGGTAATTTCACTTAAAAATTTTTTAAAAAGGTGGATGTAGAGAAAAAATGATGTTGTATTTAGAATCACCACCACAAAATTATTATTTACAAAAAAAAAAAATTGATATTCTAATTTTGGACTAACAAAGAAAATGATAGTATGAGATTTTTTTATTGCGTATTTAGTCTTTCTTATTTATACTTTTTAAGTTTCCCACATTACAGAATGTCTAAGTCTTCTTGCCCCATCATACTTTGTGAAAAATAATCTTCTTAGCAGTTTGCTTAAGTCAAGTCTATCTTTTGAAAAAGACAAAAAAATAGCAATTTTTTCAATGATGGTTATCTTTTGTCTTCTAATTAAATTGGCAAACTGGAAATGGACTTTAAGTATATTAATTAATATCATTATATTTTAGTCTTTTCAATGACTTGGACTGAAACAATTGCTAACATCATTATTGTTTTGAAGTAAAAAAGGGGGCAAAAAGATTGACACATTTGCATGGTTGATGCCAAGACTAAGTATGAAGCAAAGACTATGATTTAGACCCATGCATTCCGATAGGATCTATTTATCTTTTTCTTTCTCATTCTACTGTTATAAAATCACAATTTTCAAAATAGACAAGTTCGAGAAATAGGAGTGAATGTGTTCTTTAGATTTTTTTTTCAAACTTTTCAACAAAAACAAAAGACAAGTTTTTAATTTGTTGATTTTTTTTTTTTTGGCAATCAATTTGTTAATTAAGCAACTTCTTTCTCATGCTTTTGTTCCTAATGTACTATTAGATCTCATGGTATGTGCATTTTTTTATTTTTTAGTTTTTTTATTGTTAATATATTTTAAAGAGATTCTTTGATTTAAAATTAAATGAGCAAATAACCATATTGTTTGTTAGTAAAATGTTGAACTCTTAATTTTAGTAGTTTAAAGTGCAAATCTTGATAACCTCACATACAAAAAAAAAAAAAAAGATAATTTTCTAATTTCACAAATTTCATGTATACAAGATTATTTATATATATATATATATATATATCAATTTCATCATATATGATTAATAGAGATTTTAAATTTTATAAATGGCATTAGAACCTCATACTTTATGCAAGATATTTTCTCTTAACTATTTTTTTCCATTCCTAAATGTAACTTTTTAACTTACTGGATATGAAAATCTAATAAGTTATATCTAGATGCTTTAAAATTAAAACGAGATGGGTAAATAAGTAATTTCACTTAAAAATTTTAAAAAATTTTGATGTAGAGAAAAAAATGATGATATATTTAGAATCACCCATCAGAAAATTATATTTTATAAAAAATTTGATATTTTAATTTTGGACTCACAAAGAAAATGATAGTATGAGATCTTTTTATTGGTATTTAATCTTTTCTTTATTTTATAAGTCCTCCCATCATGCAAACATCTAAGTCTTCTTGCCCCATCATTACTCTGTGAAAATAATCTTCTTATCAATTTGCTTAAGTTAAGTCTGCCTTTTAAAAAAGACAAAAAAATAAAAAACAACAATTTTCTCAATGAAAGTTGTCTTTTTTCTTCTAGTTAAATTGACACACAAGGGATGGATTTTAAGTATATTAATTAATATTGTTATATTTTAGTTTTTTCAATAACTTAGACTGAAGCAATTGCTAACATCATTATTTTTTTGAAGTAAAAATGGGGGTGAAAAGATTGACACATTTGCATGCCTGATGCCAAGACTAAGTATGAAGCAAAGACTATGATTTAGACCCATGCATTCTGATAGGATCTATCTTTTTCTTTCTCATTCCACCATTATAAAATCACAATTTCCAAAATACACAAGTTTGAGAAGTGAGAATGAATATATTATGTAGATGTTTTTTTCAAACCTTTCAGCAAAAGTAAAACACAAGTTTTTAATTTGTTGATTTTTTTTGGCCCATCAATTTGTTGATTAAGCAACTTCTTTCTCATGCTTTTGTTCCTAATGTATTGTTAGATTTCATGGTATGTGCATTTTTTTTTAATTTTTTATTGTTAATATATTTTAAAGATATCCTCTAATTTAAAAATTCGATGAGCTAATAACTATATATTCTGTTAGTAAAATGCTAAACTCTTAGTTTCAATAATTTAAAATTCAAATCCTAACAATCTCACATATAAAAAAAATAAAAAAAAGACAATCTTCAAATGAAAAAATTTCATGTATACAAGATAATTTATATATTTTTTTAATTTCTTCACAAATGATTAATAGAGTTTTTAAATTTTATAAATAGTATTATAATCTCATACTTTTTGTAAGATATTTTCTCTTAACTATTTTTTTTCAAAACTTAAATGTAACTTTTTCTAACTTACCAGATATGAAAATTTTGTAAGTTATATAACTCATCAGAAATACATATTTAGAAGTTTTAAAATTAAAACAAGATAAGTAAATAAGTAATTTCACTTAAAAAAAATTTAAACAAGGTGGATGTAGAGAAAAAATGATGGTGTATTTTGAATCACCCATCACAAAATTATACTTTACAAAAAAAATTGATATTCTAATTTTGGACTAACAAAGAAAATGATAATATGAGATTTTTTTTATTGGTATTTAGTATTTTCTTTACTTTATACTTTTAAGTCTTTCCATCATGCAAATGTCTAAGTCTTCTTGTCCCATCATTACTTTATGAAAAATAATCTTCTTAGTTGTTTGTTTAAGCCAAGTCTATCTTTTAAAAAAGACAAAAAAATAGCAATTTTCTCAATGGTGGTTGTCTTTTGTCTTCCAATTAAATTGGTAGACTGGAGATGGATTTTAAATATAGTAATTAATATTGTTATATTTTAGTCTTTTCAATGACTTAGATTGAAGCAATTGCTAACATCATTTTTTTTTTGAAGTAAAAATGGGGGTGAAAAGACTGACACATTTGCATGCTTGATGCCATGCATTTCGATAGGATCTATCTTTTTCTTTCTTATTCCACCATTATAAAATCACAATTTCCAAAAATAGACAAGTTTGAGAAATAGGAGTGAATGTGTTGTTTAGATTTTTTTTTTTTTGTTTCAATCTTTTCAGCAAAAATAAAAGATAGGTTTTTAATTTGTTGATTTTTTTTGCCAATCAATTTGTTGATTAAGCAACTTGTTTCTTATGCTTTTGTTCCTAATGTATTATTAGATTTCATGATATGTGTATCTTTTTTAGTTTTTTATTGTTACTATATTTTAAAGTGATGCACTGATTTAAAAATTGAATGAGCCAATAACCATGTAATTTGTTAATAAAATATTGAACTCTTACTTTTAATAGTTTAAAGTTCAAATCTAGACAATCTCATATACAAGCAGAAAAAAAAAGACAATCTTCTATTTTCACAAATTTCATGTATACAAGATAATTTTTATATATTTCGATTTCTTTACACATGATTAATAGAGTTTTAAAATTTTTTAAACAGTATTAGAATCTCTTACTTTTTGTAAGATATTTTCTTTGAATTTTTTTTTCCAAACCTAAATATATCTTTTTTAACTTATTAGATATGAAAATCTAAAAAATTATATAATTTATCAGAAATGCATATCTAGAAGTTTTAAAATTAAAATGAGATAGGTAAATAAGTAATTTCACTTAAAAATTTTTTAAAAAGTGGATGTAGATAAACAAAATGATGATGTATTTTGATTCACCCATCATAAAATTATAGTTTATAAAAAAAATTGATATTCTAATTTTGGACTCACAAAGAAAATGATAGTATGAGATTTTTTTTATTGGTATTTAGTCTTTTGTTTGCTTTATACTTTTACATCTTCCAATCATACAAATGTTTAAGTCTTCTTACCCTATCATTACTCTGTTAAAAATAATCTTCTTAATAGTTCGCTTAAGTCAAGTTTGTCTTTTAAAAAAGATAAAATATATATAACAATTTTTTCAATAAAGGTTGTCTTTTGTCTTTCAATTAAATTAGCATACAGGGAATGGATTTTAAGTATATTAATTATTATTGTTATATTTTAGTCTTTTTAATGATTTAGATTGAAGCAACTGCTAAAATTATTATTTTTGTGAAGTAAAGATGGGGCCAAAAAGATTAATACATCTGCATGCTTGATGAAAAAATTAAGTATAAAGCAAAGACTAAGACTTAGACCAATACATTCCCATGGTACCTATCATTTTCTTTCTTATTCCACTATTATAAAATCACAATTTCTAAAACAGACAAGTTTGAGAAGTGGGAATGAATGTGTTCTTTTGATTTTTTTTTTTTCAAACTTTTGAGCAAAAATAAAACGAGGGTTTTTAATTTGTTGATTTTTTGGCCAATCAATTTGTTGATTGAGCAACTTGTTTCTCATGTTTTTGTTCCTAATGTACTATTAGATTTCATGGTATGTGCATCTTTTTAGTTTTTTATTGTTAATATATTTAAAAGAGTTCCTCTGAATTTAAAAATTCAATGAGACAATAACCATGTAACCTGTTAGTAAAATGTAAAACTCTTAGTTTCAATAGTTTAAGTTTAAATCCTAACAACCTCACATAAAAAAAAAAAAAAATCTTCTTCTTTCGCAAATTTCATGTATACGAGATAATTTTTATATATTTTTATTTCTTTACATATGTTTAATAGAAACTTTTAAATTTTATAAACAATATTAAAAAAAATCACATATCTTAATTTTTTTATATAATTTTTTAATACATTTGTAAAAGGGTTTGTGACAGCCCTCTAACTTGTATAATCTAAAAACTCCACTAACTGATTGCATTTTCTAAGTTATATGATTCAACAAATACTAACCAAGTCAATTAATAATTTAATTGATCAATAAATTTGAAGCTAAAATGAATGAAAATTTTGCAACCAATAAGGAATATGCTTTTATTCCCAGAAACAAACCAGATGAAATAGATGGAGTTGAAGAATGAACTATTTTGGGGAAAGATATCACTAGTATCTGGATTTCTTAAGCATCATAACATCAAAAAACTCTGACTAGAACAACTTTACATCATGGCAAAATTTCAAAGAAAAACCACTATCTTCTCAATTTCATTCCTTCTCTCTCTTCCCCAAAATTACAAATTATCTATATCAAGTTACATATTTACATAAGATGTTGGTATATATCTTTCCAAAAAAAAAAAAAAAAAAGTAGTAGAATGAAGTCAACAAATAAAACCAACCCTGAAACCTGAAAAAGTCAGTATATTTCCACCTCTATGTTGTTTGACAGTGTTCAGTGTCCAATATTATTAACATCAGCACCACCTCTGTATTTCATCCTCCAAAAATCTAAAGATCTTTAGATAAGTAGGCTTCAAGTGAATCTATTAGCCATGATTTGCATCAACAAACCTAAGATTCACTGATATTGTTAGCTGCCATATTCAAAGCAAACTCGTTACATACTAGCATTTCTAGAACATGGTCAAGAAGTCTGGTAAGTTACAAATGAACATGAATAAAACGTATATATTTTACTAGAAAGGAAAAGCAAAAGGTAAACAATAAATATATCATAACTGATCTGAAACAGAAAAAATAATTAAAATATAAAATCAGTTATAACACAATTAGTATATATAGAAGTAGAATCATGTAGTTAATCATAAAAAATTTACATATTTTGTGTTTAACTCTTCAATATTTTATTGCTTATGGGAATGCAATTTTTGCTTTTTTACTTTCGGAAGCAAAAAGCAAATAGCAAAAACCCAATCAAACAGCCTCTAAATAAGGCAAAACAACCAAGAACCTCATATGGTTCGCTAATGCATTAATTTTGCACAAGTAATTTTATGTTCTTGATGGTTCCCTTTTTTAGTTTTATTTGTTATTGGTCATTAAGTTATACTCTAATTTTATTGAATTTAATTTTTAGAATTTTTTAAGAAATAATTTAAGTGTGCACAGTACTTGAAATTTACATTTTATTTTGCAATTACACAATTTTGTATTATAGAAACATCGTATGTAGCATACTTTTTAAACCTATGTTTATGTATACCATATACATACATACATACATACATCCATATACACTAATATAAGTGCTATTTTTATCTCTCTCAAACCCCCTCTCCCTCTAAAAAAGGGGGTAAAACAAGCTTACATAAGAAATCAAAACTTTAATAAAACTTTAACACTTGAAAGTTGAACCTAAAATTCAACAGCTTGAACGTAGTGTTAAGTATGCTTGTAATCCACTATAACAACCAAGGATCTAAAATGCAATTTCAAGAGCTAAAGCGGAAGGAGAGGAAAAGTGGGGACAAAGGGAAAATGGGAGAGAAGGAGATCAAACTCTACCATAAGCAAACCGACAAAATACTGAGACCTAGGAGGTGGACAAAGACAGGGCAAAAGATCTTTGCAGAATATGGATGCCACAAAGAAAAGATCAGATTTTAAACACCTTTTCATATAAACATTCAATTCCCAATTTGCAAGAAGAACCTGTTATGTCATATATATTAATTCATTTTGAAAACAGAAAACACGGACGGAACTTATCTAGACCAAGATACTTGAAAGCAATGAAATGGAAATCCAAAAAACTCGCTCCATTCAATTGTTGGAAAGTGTAAAATGTACAATTAAACAAATGATGATTAAGCTAGAACTCCATAAAAGGTAACACTTTCCACCCAACTATTTCATTTTATTTCCCTTTTTCAACCCTCCCATTCTTCCCCATAAAAACAAGAGATTCAAACTGCAATAATCATTCTTTTGCAGCAAATTTAACAGCTAGCAATTGAACAACAAAATTGACAATTATGTACAGTAATAGTCAAAGAAAATACTACTTGGCAATACTCGATATTCCTTTTCACATAGTAGTTCAATTTAAATCATAAAAATTGATGAAATATGGGTAAAACAGAACAGAACCAACATACAATAAAGCCTGAGTAACAAAAATAAGAAAAAAAGAAGTTATGCCTAGCTAAAAATAGAATTCGTTCTACACAGTGAAAGTCCAACAAAGATCATAGAAAGAAGAAATTAAAAAAAAAAATCAAATACTCTGCCCTTGCCGATGTTGGGTGTCCAAAAATTTGCTGCAATTGCTCCAGCTCTCGAATTATAGTGTCACTGTAAAGACAGTAGATAAAATCAATTAAAAAAAGACCCATATTTTACAGTAAAAAAAAGAATTTTTTAAGATTGAAAATAAAACTGGGCATGAGGAAATTTTTACCAGGAAAAAGAAAAAGAAGAGGGGGAAAAATTGATTGAAATCCCATAACTTTAAACCCCTTTTGACAACAATTTTCTTTTATTTTGCTTTTCTATGTTAATTGCTTTGCGTATCTTTCTTCAATCAGTTTATAATTCCAAAAAATTACCAAATTGGGGAATCGATCATTGTGTTTTAGTGCAAAGGAAAGCCCGATTTCGGTACTAATGGACCCAGCCCATGTAAGAAAAACTGTGTCTTTTGACCCAATAGGCCTATCAATACCGGTAATTAATTTTGCTTTTTTTGTTGGTTATTAATTTTATTTATATGTATGAATTTTTTTTTTACATTTTTTTTTTGAAAAACAAACATTTTTAGAGCCCAAAATTCGTATTTTTGTTTTCGAGGTATTAGTTTTTCTTTCCTCTATGATTGTTACTTTATTGTTTTTGTTTGATCAATGAAAGAGGATTTTTTTTGTTAATTAAATTTATTTTTAGAAATTTGAATTAAAACAATTATATAAATTTCAAAACTTAATATAAATTTTGAAATAGAATTAAAACAAAATTTAATTATACTTAAATTCATGAATTTTTTTTTATACATAAAAAGTATGCCATCTATTGTGTATTATATACCAAAAATATATATATTTTTTTGTATAATGGAAAGAGTAATAATATTGTGTTAAATATCTTTTTGTTTTCTTAATAAAAATTTGGATAAGGAGTGAAATTAATTTTAGTAAAATTAAAAATAAAGACAATGATAAAATTAATTATTGTAGTAGTGAAATTAAATATGATAATTGTAAAATTAAAATTAAAGATGAAATATATCTTAAATACAAACACAAAGATGACAATAAATTTATATTTTAGCCTGAATTCAATGGCATTGAGTAAGGAATCTAAATGGGCCTAAATAGTTTTTTAGAGATGATCTAATTTTAAATAGACATCAAATTATTCTTAATTTAATATTACTTTCTATTTTTAAGTATTGAACAATTTGAACATACAGCAACTTCATTTTCATTGAGTTTTATTTATATGTATTTTTAAGAAAATTGAAGTCACTTTTTCAGTTTTTTATTTAGTTCCTCACCATTGCTTTATTACAATAAAAATTATGTAATTTAAGAATAAATAATTATTCTTAAATTACATAATTTTTATTATGAACATACATATTTGAAGGCATAGATGGTATACCTTTAAAAAACATTTGTATTGTTATTAAAACTAATGCGTTTATATTAATATTCATATACGTTAGCATTAATGTTTATGTTATCAAATTATTTGTTTGCAAAACTTGATTCAATTATTAATAACAAAGCTCACAATTTATATCATATTTTGGTCAAATTTATTTTTAAATGAGTATATTGTATTTGTAACTTATATTATATAGATCGTTTATAGGATTTAAAATCAATCATAATTACTATATTTCTAATAATAATAATTAACATTAATTAAATATTTTTACTTTTATTCACATTAATTATATTATTGTTGATATGATTTTCGTATTTATTCATTTTTTTCCAATGAAATCATTATTCATTTACTTATATAACAAAGTTAATAGGAATTTTATAACATATTACTTAATTACAATCTTTTTTAAAAATTATATTTTTGAAAAAGTTCAAATAGCTATTTTATTATTTATTTCTCCCACACCCTATTTTCCCTCTTTCCTTTTTTCTCTATTCAATTTTGTGATGCCATTCAATTAACTGGTTGAACTTTAATAATATGTATAGATAGATAAAAAGAAGAAGATAGGATACAGAGAAGTTGCTGAAATTTTGAGCACCAGTCATAGTTACAAAATGATCATTGTACAAAAGGAAAAAGGGAAGTAAAGGAGGAAATCTCACATTCAATATAACCTCAATACATTATTTATCAATGCTTCTTAATTTTGTATTATTATTAACATTGAATTTGCTGCCTTCAAAATCCAAATCACTCTGGTGGCTCCAGCAGTGAGGAGATGAGATGATGAACCAAGCAGCGGCCGTAACTGGCTTCTCTTTTATCTCATCTTCTTGAAAATCATCTTTTTTTTTTATGTTCCCCTAACTAAAACCCCAATAATTGCTTTCAACTTGCTGTTAATGTTTAGCTCTTATGATGGTAACTTCAGAGCCATAGGTTGTATGACTAAAGACAGGTTCATTTGGGTTTAGGAATCCGAATGTGGTGCTGTCCATAGCATAGAAAGCATTCCCTTGAGAACTTCAATCGAAAAAGGTTATTAAAATAACTTAGCATACTAAACTTCCACAATGATATAGAACTCTTTTGTATTTTTTACGACTAAAATTTTTTAAACATTTTGTGTAATGAGGTTAATGTTTTCTTGTTAATGCTTACGTTTTAGATTAGGCAGGGGATTTGAACACAAGAATCCATTCCAGGGAGCAAGAATACAGGCTAGATGATCAGGAGAAGCTTCTAGCGGCAATGTCTTAAGCACTAACTTAAGAACACAGGCAATGAGGCTTTCATCAACCCCAAGTCATCAAATATCCCTCCACCCGCACAAAACTTCCAAAAATAAATGCCGAGCTAAAACTCAAAACAGGCTAAATTGAAAATTGCAGAAGGCTTGACAAAATGACCAGTGATTCAAAGCATATCATGTCTTCAGAGGTCCATGATTTCTGACATGAATTGTTCAAAGAAGAGGATTGGCTGCCAAGATGCATGGAGTTTAGTCCCTGAAAGTAAAATGTAATTAGATGTTTTAAGAGAAAGTGGGGAAAATATAATCAAGATTTTATCATTCCTTTATGTCCAAAAAAAGATTCAATTATTTGAATTTTATAACTTCATTTATTAACTATGGATTAGTAGTTATATCAGAACAATGCTTGGCAGATCATTTTGTATATTTGACTGTATATCTAGTAATGAATGACCATTTCTCCTATTTGATAGAGAACAAATTACCGAAAGGATTTACTTGAATCATGAAGATGTGAGTATATGTAAGGTCATCATCCAAGCAACCAAGGTACTCTCTTGGTAGTGGTCCATGGTGGATACCTGATGCAAATTTTCAGTCCTACCTTGGGTGGTTTTCACTGTACCTCTTTCATGCAACGACTTGAAGTTGAGAGGGAAAAGGCCATTTGCTTGTGCCTGGACATATGATGCAGCTGAAGCAGCAATTATGTAAGTAACATCTACGCGGAATAAGCCTTTATTCAGAAATCATATGCTTTTCCGAACTGTATTCTGGCAATCCATGCTTTCTTTTCCAAGAAATATGTTGGCCCTGGTATCTTCTCAAACCATTGGCCTGAAGCTGAGAAACAAAAAATCAAGGCTTTTATACTCATAAGCTCTATTTTATAGAACTATAGCTTACAAGAAAACATTTATTTATTTATTTATTTTTACTGTGTGTGGTGAGTGCGGAAGCAGAGAAACAATTGATGATTTTGGATTAACATGAAGAAAATACTCTAAAGTAATTAGCTATAAAATGTTAGGGAAAACCTATCAATTGGCAGTACAGATGCATTCCTGGATCTCTTATATGAAAATAAGCCACGTCGGATAAAAGGGCAGCAACAAAAATGATTTTGGCTTCGAAGAATAACACCTACACCAGAAATCTTGAAAAGGACTCACACTTCATCTCCATTTGCATCATGATCAAGGACTCTGTCTCAACAAATTTCTCAACAAATCTTGAGATTTCCACCCAATTCTCTATTCTCTTGTTCATTATTTCAGGCTCAGTCACTGCTCTACATGCCATGTAGCTTGGTTTAGACTTCAGATTCCTAAACTACAAAATGGTAAAAAAATTACTGATAATGAACGGCCTAAACGAAAGTTGATGAAGAATGACAATGCTACAAGAACAAATATGACATGATAATGAATTATTAGGCAATCAGATAGAACTTTTTAGATAGACCAACCATGCAAAATCGGAAATATACCACAATTAGTAACAACACATTTGGGTTATTAACTATTCCAAAATGCTTACTTGTTGAGACTGAAAATTGAATTCTGATGGAATCACCTTGATCTTCTCCTATTCCTTTTGTAGCAGTCAAGCCATTTGTTTCCCATCTCATTCAGCACTGTATATCCAATAGATAATCCAATCACCAATCCACATGCATACCCAATCAATACGATTCTCCAATCAGATAAACCATCTAGCCATGAATCTACATCTTCCATTGGAGGAGGCATTGGAACAGCAGCTCCATTGCATTTCCTTGTCAAAGGTGGCCCACATGATCTTGGGTTCCCTTTGTAAGAATCGTTCGAAAATGTACCGAATTGATTGCTTTGCTGTATGCTTCCTTCAAAGGGAAGCATTGACATTTCAAACAATGACCATCTGATGGAAGAGTAAATAAAGAAGAATGTATTGATTCAGAGAGGCGGTTCCCCGACAAAGAAAGATGCAAGATTTGAAACTCCAGATCCATGAAATGCTGGGATAAAATCACTGAAATTGTTATTAGATAGATCCAGTTGCACAAGGTTAGTAAGATTTGCAATTGATGATGGAATTTGCCCGGAGAAATTTGTAGTCAAAATCGATAAGATCCGTAAAGCAATGTTTAACAAAATTCTGGCAACTGACCCATCAGATGGTCATTGTTTGAAATGTCAATGCTTTGTATTTTGGCAATGAAAGAACTTTTGTTGGAAAATACACACTCAAATTGCAATTCACTAAACTGAGAGAAACCAAACTAGAGGAAATTTCCAAGAAATTAGGAGGCAAATAAGAGATTGGATTCCAACCAAGGAAAAGTTTGGAAAGAAAGATAGTCTTGAGAGTGAAGAACAAAATGCACTTGTCAAATTACATTTCGATAGACTTAAAATATGCAAGTTAGGAAGTGCTATGGATGTGGCTTCACACCATTTACTACTTTGAGTTGAAATGTTCACACTATCTAGACGTTTGCAAGGGGTCTTAAATTTTGGATTAATGTCTTGAAGTTTGGGTTTTCTAGTTTTAGAGGTTGTTGAAGTTCAAAAGGCAATGGATAGTAGTGGAAGTTATTGTATGGATGGAGAATTTGGTTATACCGTTGATAGCAAGAATCTTGATTAGAACTAACCTTGTTAAGTATGAAATCTCCACTAGAATTTTGCTATGGAAACATGAGTTTGAAAAGTCAAGATGAGTTAAATTTGAGAATCTGTCAAACTCATATTGAAGCAGAGCGATATTAAAATTGTTCCCAACAAAATTAAGGTATTGAAGATGATGAAGATTGAAAATGGAGTGAAAGCTACCAAAAAGGTTTTTGTAACTGAAATCGAGCTCAATCACATGACCAGAAGCATCATATGTAATTCCTTTCCAATAGCAACAATCTATGTTGGGATCCCAAAGCTCAACTTTGGAAGAGAAAGTAAAATTTGGGGCATAGTTTATTCTTACATTACATTACATTCACATTTTCTGCCCAACACTTGGCAACAGTATCCTAAATAATGTTGAAGACAAATGGACAGGTGATCATCTTCAAACCGATTTGTCTTTTTTTTTTTTTTTATAATGATTATTTATTTAATTAACATTAATGTCAATGTACCAGCATATAATTAAATCTATTAAGGAGAAGAAGTTTGGATTTTATATATGTATGTGAAAGCTATTTGAACCAGAAATAAATTTTAAAAAATAGTGCAAAGAAAATATCATTAAACAAATGATGGGTTCAAACTTTAGGGGCATTCAAATTGGAAATTGATCAAGCAATTCTGAAGAAATGCACTCTTTGAATATTTTGTGTATCTACCAACTACCACATTTTTCCATTGGAGACAAGACAGAAGTTCCAAATCTATCATAATCAAAACTTGATGATGCTGTTGATCAGCTAGATATATCATGTTTAATTTTGTGGAAGTTAACAAGCAAGTTCTTTTTAAAAATAATAAAATATAACCACATAAAGTTCTTGCAATACTTTTAATTCTAAATAAAAAAAGACCCAATGTTAGGATATTTTAGATGTATACGATTATTTCTGTTGCCCTCTTGCATCCACAGGCATGGTTTCTTGATTTTGCAAAAGTATGGAGCCCATTTTTTTTTAACTTGAAACTATTAAAAATTAAAAATTATTTTTCACTTAAAACTGTTAAAAATTAAATTTTAATATTTAAAGCATCAAATATTTTATAAATAGATTACATTTTTATTGACGGAACACATTATTTCAAGATAAATTAATAATCTAAAAATATGTCTTTGTTGATTTCAAAAACCATAATATTCGTTTTTTTAGCTTAGTACTTAGAGAGTGATTTAAACGTGTATGAACGGGTTGAATGTGCAACCTATTCACTCATCAAAAGCCCTATTTAACTAATTTGATGATTACTTTGTAGAATGGTTAACTACACAACATTTTTAGTCTCACATTTTACTTGAAATGTAGAGATTATGATTAAAATCCTGTTACGAAACAACCAATTAATAAACTAATCAGCCTGTCAAGATAAAAATCTGGCCGGCCGACTGACTAACTTGTAATAATGAATTTGGTCAATGCATTTTCTTTTTCTTATTTTTTAAATACAAATACTTTATTATTATGTATTAATTGATGATAAATTTTAAATATGATAATATTAAATACAAACAGTCATATAATTCGAAATAAAACATAAAAGTGATACAATTTAATATTTAAACAAAAATTATATGAGTTTGGTAAAAGTAAAAATATATATTTTATATTTTATAGGTTAATATCAATTATGACATAATAATTTTTTTATTTTATATATTTAATATAAAATAAATATGACATTAATACATAAATGAGCAAATCTAATAAAAATGTCAATTGGCATTGTAGTTTTCACACCTTTTGGAGTATGTTTAATATATAACAATATAGTTTAATGCAAATTATCTTGGCAATTCTATACAAGAATATTTATATCTAAACCAGATTATCCTAGAGCATATCTACACAATACATATTGAAATTGGGAAAAAAATACTATGGTTTTCATTATCATTTGAAACATATCATTTTTTAATGAAGGCTTTGAAAGATCTAAAATTGACAAGTATGATATTTAAATGATTTAATAATTAAATGGGAGCTCGAATGATCCAACAGATTACAAATTGTTGATTTCATATAAAACTGTTTTAGTATAAAGGAAGACTATTACTTGATTTATCATTTATTATTGAAGTAATTAAGGATGATGATGCGATATTAGCAATACATAATTGATATAATTGATGCATCTTTTCTTTTTTTTTCTATCAAAGGAGTTTTCTTTAAAGAATAAAATAAGGAAAGTAGGCCTTCGGATCCCAGAACGAAAAAAGGAGAGGGTGTTTTCACCCTGCCCTTCCTCCAAAGCTTTATTTTTTCTTTATTTTTTATTTTTTCTTTTTATTTAGTTTTTGAATTTTTTTATGAAATAAATTTTGTAAAAAAAATAAAAGTACGGATGATAAAATAATTTGTATTCGATTAATTTTAATTGGCATGAAGTGCATTCTTTTTAAATTAAGATTGAATCTTTTTTTTTTTTTTGAAAATAGGGTTGTGTTGAAGAAGGATTTAAAGTGTTCTACTTGCCAAGGTGGTACCTCTCTCTCTTGTTTTTTGTTTTTTTACCTTTTAAAACTTCTGATTTTTTGGTATTTCTTTTTTTCTTCTAATTTTTTACTTTTAGTTTTTATTAGATAAATTTTGTAATAAAAAAATTAATTGAAATAGAGGTGACAAAATAACTTGTATATAATAGGTTTTGATTTATCCCAATTCAATTGGTGTGTTTCCTTTTTATTCGTGATAAATGAGTTGAATTTTTTTTTTAAATCAAGCTTAGAAAAAAGTAAGATTTTTAGTGTTACACTTCGATTTTGGTATATATAAAAATATATATTATTTATTTAATTCTATATTTATATATTTTTTAATAAAAAATATTATTTAATATTTTAAATTAATAAATTTATGTGTCACTCCAATTGACTTCTTTAGTCATTTTTTTGTTTTTTAAAATTTTTATTAAATAAATTTTATAAAGAAAAAATAAATAGATGTAGGGATGATAAAACAATCTATAGGTTTCGATTCGCTACAATCTATAAGTTTTTTTTTTTTAAATAAGAATTGAGTTAATTTTTTTCTCTTTGAACAATTTAGGTAAAGTCATGATTAGATTTGGAGTATTTAATTTCAATTCTCCTTTGGATATATAAAAGAATATATTTTATTATTTATTAAATTTATATTTATATATTATATTAATAAATATACTATTTAATACTTAAAATTAATAAAAAAACAACATTTATATATGTTGTAATTTATATTAAAAAGATAAATATCCTTAAATTTGTCTATATGTTATCATCCATTAAAATTTATATAAAATTTTTACTTTTTCATATTTAAAATATAATTTAAAAAAATAAAAAAATCCAGATCTAATTCTAATGTATATAACTTTTATAGAAAAAACAAAGCTTCGCTCTTTAAAAAATTCAATTCTTTCAACTTACTATCGTAATTGAAGGTTAAACTTATTCTTTTTCAAGATTACTTTCTGCCATATATTTCCATTTCCCAAACTTCATATGTTAGTGCAAAATGCACCATGCAAAGATATTTTCTCTCTTTGTACACAACAAATGGATTTTTTTCAAAGCATGTACTTGTAATATATATTTATATATATATATATATATATAAATTATAAACACAAATTTAAAACAATATATTGTTATATTATTATAATTATCCAAAGTTCTCACGTTTAAAAAAAAAAGTTATGATTACATCATCATTAATATTATTAAATACATAATGTTTTCAATATATGTAATTAAAAATTATTCAATCAAGAATCATTATTAATATTATTAAATTTTATTTTGATGAATTTATTAATTTTATCGATAGAAATAACATTAAGAAAAAAATTTTTGAGAATGTTTATAAAAATTTTTCTTTTAAATTTTTTAAATTTTTTTAATATTTAAGATGCCTATGAACAACATACTCCAACCTTTGCGTCTGACACTGTATACAAAAACAATTGATACCCATGTGTAGGATGATGATCAGCTATTTGTGTGGGGATATCCAAGAATTCTTCCTTTGTTAGATTAAAAGAAGTGATGCACTCATGTTTTTGTTTTGAACCATTTACAATTCCTTCTTAACAATATGATTTTAATACATCTTAAATTACAATATGAATAAAACTAAGTTATTAAATCACATAAAATAATAAATAAAATTAATAATTTTCATTGATCTCATTCGGCCTGCACAAAAAATGTAATTTTTAATAAGATTAATGTCATAAATAATTTTTAAATTATAATGAAATATTTAATATAATACTTAAATTTTAAAAAATTTTAATGTGATATTTGACAGTCTAATCTAACTCAAAATACCAGTCACCCACATGTTTGGTACAAATTATTAACTTGGAAACTCATGATTGTCATTTGTAAAATGAGGTTAGGAAATTCAAAGGACATATCCTAGTTTGCAGGCAAATTTTGTTTTTAGTTTTAAAAGCAATGCTAAATTTAAAAAAGAAATGAGACGCTGAAAGTTGAAACCTTTTTTAATTAAATTTCAAATAAAATTACTTTAGTCAAATATCATTTTTTGTAGAGATACAATATATATATGTATATATATCACACTTATAATGCAAGAGGGTATTTAAATAATTTTTTTTTGTTTAGGCAATTAATTACAGCTCAAAGAATCAACAAAACAACTTTGGAGTTTTTAAGTATTCTAAAATACTTATCAAATGACTTTGAAACTTGAATTTTGATAGAGTCACCTAGAAGATTTTCTCCATTTTCAATTCCGGTTCCATGTCAACCTATCAATCCGTTTGTTTCCCATTTCATTCAGCACTGTATATCCAATAGATAACCCAATCACTAAACCACATTCATACCCAATCAATACGATTTTCCAAACAGATATACCATCTACCTATGAATCTTCGTCTTCTTAGGGGGTGACATTCCAAGACCAACTTCATTGCATTTCCTTGTCAAAGGTGGCGCACACAATCTTGGGTTCCCTTTGTAAGAATCCTTTGAAAATGTATAGATTTGTAGCTTTGTGGTAAGCTTCCCTCAAGTTGGTTGTAAGAGAGATTCAATACTTCACGGCAAGTTAGGCTTGTAAGCTGTGGAGGAATCTTTCCGGAGAGTTTGTTCTGGGAGAGGTCTAACGACTCAAGCTCAGTTAAGTTTCCAAGTGCTAAAGAGATTGGGCCAAGGAAGCTGTTGTAGGACAAGTTTAGCGCGTTGAGTGACTAGAGGTTTTGTATTTCTTCCGGTATTCTCCCATGGAAACTATTATTGGAAAGGTCAAGACAAGCAAAAATGGTTAAGATTTTCTTGTAAAAAATTTCAAACCCTTTATTTACAATTGTCGTAGAGTCCTGGTAGTACTTGTCTCCAATGTAATTATTAAGAAACGAAAGATTTGAAACTCCAGATCTATGAAAAGGAGGGATTAAGCCACTAAAATTATTAATTGCTAAACTCAATTTCACAAGATTTGTAAGATTTGCAATTGATGATGGAATTTGTCCAAAGAAACTGCAATTATGGAGACTTAAAATTGTCAAAAATTTGAGACTACTAATTGATTCTGGTAGTTTTCCACCGAAATTTACAGAAAAAATCCTTAAGATCCGTAAAGCATTGTTTAATGGAAATTCTGGCAACTGACCTTCAAGATTGTAATTTTTTAAAATGTCAATGCTTTTAAAATGATGTAGGTAAGGGAAGTCGGCAAAATGGATCTGTAACCTCGGGAAAAGGATTGGCTCTAAGGGTTGGGTACGGGGGTCTCAATTCCGAACCCGTCGGCTACCGGTGCACTGCTCGAGCTGCTCCCGCGGCTTTAAAATTAAGTTATTAAATCACATAAAATAATAAATAAAATTAATAATTTTCATTGATCTCATTTTTTATGTTGTATGACTTGCACATATTATAATAAAATGTTTAATACAATATTTAAATTTTAAAAAATTTTAATGCGATATTTGAACTAGTCACGTTAAAAATAAGAATCAAATTAATTAATAAATTTATAATTTAAATATCAAATTAAAAAATTTTAAAATTTAAATATAATATTAAATATTTTATTATGATTTAAAATTATTCATAATATTAATTTTTGTAATATTTTTATTGGTATGCTCTGCTACGCTACAACTTATTATAGAGGGATCTTTTTCCGCCGTTAAAAAGTTGCTTAAAAAAAAGTTGAGTGTGAACTAAACGTTTTTTAGCGAAAGATTAATTTTACGTTGATGAAAATATTGGAGACAGAGCCTTAAAAGGGCAGTATTTTTTTTTTTCTAAATATTCCTGATTCTACCTTATTTTTCCTTTTTTTTTTTTAATTCTTCAAAAATTAATTATGGATGATGTTGGATCCATCGATCAAACCAGTCAAACAGGTTAAAACAGTAACCCGAGGTTTTGATTATTGGTCCGATTTAAAGCATTGTCTCTAGCAAGTTGGACCGATAAGAAATCGCTTTGATTATTTTGATTAATATTTAGTATTATTATTTTTCAAAAGTTAATCTAAATTTTAATTTATTTTTTAAATTGAATTAATTTGAATTGAATTTTATTAATTGGATTTAATTTATTGATTTTTAAAAATTTATTTATTATTATTTTTATATTATTTTTTTAAAGGGAATGATTAGCTTATATCACTATAAAATTTTTTAATTTTATATAGTTTTTTAATTATTAATTTTAATTGATTTAAAAAATGAGATTAAATTATTTATTTATTTATTTATTCCATCTTTTGTATCAATTGAAATTAATGATTAAAAAATATAATTTTTTTTTATGTAATTTGATTTCTCTTTATTTTAAAATAAAAATTATTTTTATTTTATAAAATAATAAAATTTATATAAAAATTAATAAAAATATAATTTAGTTCGATTGGAATTTTTTTAATTTAATGAATCAAAAATCATTTGAATTGAATAAAAATATTTAATCATCGATCTGAATCAAATAAAAAAATTTATTATAATTTTTAATCGATTTTTGATTTCTCAATTCTTTGCATAGACTTTCGGTTTATTTATTTTGTTTCCTCAGCCTTGCTGGCAGGAGCTTTGCTCTAACAAAAATATGTTATATATTTTAATAAAAATTTGAAATTAACTAATAGTTAGGTTGCTGGCGTCGAACGCGCATATCCCATGAGCAAAGTTTTTCTTATTTTACATAATTAGCGTATTTTTAATTTTTTCGTGCCTTTGAAACGAGTCCCAAACTGACTAATCCTTGTTCCTTCTCTTCACAGAATCCAGCATTCTGAAACGGAAAACCGAGGCTTTATGGCAGTAGTTTCAACTGCTCATTCAACTGCCACCCTTTTTCACCACATAAATGGTTTCAAACGCTTCACTTTTTTCTTACCCTTCTCTTCTTCTTCTGTTGCTGCTTCTCTGTCTACTATGAAAAAGTGGAGACAACCAGTGGCTTCCTCAGTGCTAGAGCTTGGTGGAATCAGAATTGCTAAAGATGGTAACAAATTCCTACTTTTATGAACTTGGGCTTTGCTGTTATATGATTTTATTGACTTTTCCATGAACTGAGCCATTTCAGTATTTGCAGATATAGCATTTTGACTATGACTAGTAAATTGTTAAGAGTAATGGGTATTTTATCTCGTGTTTAAATCTGGGTTGGCAAAGGTTAATTGCATTTATGTGTTGCTTCTTTTTTAAATTTACCCTTTGTGTGTGTTCAAGTTGTATTTGATAAGAAAGTTCAATTTATGGTGTTTTGATTTGGTATGTTTTGGGATGGAAGATGTATATAAGGTGATTAGTCTAGGTAGATTACACCTTTCTTCGAGTATGATGAATTGATTGAAAGTGTCTGCAATTGAAATCTATTGTTGAGTTTTTTGGTTTGAAAATTGGCATGGTATATGCTTTGATATTTTGTTATTGGTGAAATTTGATTCATCACTTTCTGTGTTTTCATAATTTATGAATGATTTAGTATTGTTTGGATGGTGGGATTTGTAGATGTGGTGAGGGATGATCCAACAAACAGTGTTCCGGACACAATTTTTTCAAAACATGGAATGCAGCTCCATAGAAGGAATAACCAGTCTCTTGGGATTCTGAAGAATGGAATGATATATGAGTCTTTTGATATTAATTACTCAAACATTTTTGATAAGTTTTGTGATCTCTGGCCAATTGTTTCGGTAAAACAGGTACAATGTTTGTCCACTATTGTTGTTATTTTCTTTTCCTCCTTTATGTTCATCTGAATTGGCAAATATTATTGGATAGCAAAGGAACAGGTTTTGAGTTTAAATATTTTTGTGAAATTAATCTTATGCTCTGTTTTAGAATAATTGTATCTGAATTTCTATCTGCATGGACTTTCGTAGATCACCAAAGGTTGTGTTTTAACTTAGAATTGCATATGTTACCTTGTAGGCTTGAACCTCAGTGTGTGAGTGTGTGTGGTTTAGTGAGTGCAATGGAGAGAATAGTTTTGATCAAATATTGAGGCTATAGACATTTCTCCCTCCCTACATATGGCCCTTAAAGCATGTTGCTGTTCCAAAATATATGGTCTCTCTAGTCAACTTCTTAAATTGACCATGTGTTTTTGAATATCATTCAATCTCTCCAATCCAAAAAGGCTTGTACATTTCTGCAGAGCAGTTTTTGAGCTCTGCAAGCAGTATGACCAGCCAATAAAATGTTATTTTTCTCTTAATTTTTGGAGGATGTATTCAGTTATGATTTTAGCCTCATTTGATTTGTAAGTGTTGGAATGGTGAATGCAGTATTTGACAAAGGATGATCTCTTCTTGTTCAGTAATTTCAATTCCGATTATTCAATCGTGGGTGATAGTAAATATATTGGGCATTGCGGTTTAGACTTCTTGTTCAGGTGAGTACTGTAAATATTTTGTGATTAGGATAAAAAATTTAATTCCTTCACTTTCTTACATCAATAGAAATTTATGATTTGGGTAAAAAATTTAGCATTTAGCCTTTCATGAGAGAAAGCTTGATCTTATCTATGAAAATTTAGTTATGACACCAGTTAGTGTGTTGATCTTCTATCATTCATTACCTTAATTAATTGTAATAAGGATTTTGACTCACTTAGTTTAAAACCTTCTTTCAAGTGATTGAAGCAACAGTCGTAAATGACTTGAAGTTCATCTTGCTTGAGGCAAGGAACCTATAAAACCTTCGCTCTTGTTTCTGTCAAGATGACAGATTCAAGCGAGCCCCAGTATCCAGGAAAAGAACCTCAGCAATTTGAAACAGAACCTCAACAATCTGAACAAGGTAAAATTTGTTCCATTTTTTGTTCTTTTTAAAGGTGTATATGTATATGTACTTATATAGCTAACTCTTTGATTTTTCAGTCTGCATTAAATAAAAAAAAAAAGTGAAATTAGCTAGCAAACCTAAACTTAAACTCAAGAAATAGTAATCTTTTTGTTTCCTTTTTTCCCTCTAAAATTTTCTTTTTTAGCATGAGTTTTTGTTTTCTTGTTTCCCTGTAAAATTTTCAAATGACTGAATTCATAAGAATAAACTATTTTTCTAGTTGATACTTACATTTGTAGTTAGAGAAGGATTCAAATGAGCAAGAACTCAGGGCCGCACGAGGACACTTGTAGGAGAAAGCCTCTAGCGGCAAAGTCTTCATATATGCATGATCACTCTGTCCAATGTGGCTTTTGTCAACCCCAAAGTCATCAGATATCTTTTTACCTGCACCAATCTTCTAAACATAAATTCTGAGCTAATACTCAAAATAGGCTAAATGTCAGAAGGCTTGACAACCTTCCTGGTTTACAGCATCAAGGTGGCCACTAGAGAAAATACTACCTATAAAATGACCAGTGATTGAAAGATAGCATGTCGTCTATTACTTCATCTTTTAATTATGGATTAGTGGCTATATCAGAACACTTAGCACATCAATGTGAATATTGGCTATTTAGTTATGACGCTTTATTTCTATTAGATAGAGAATAAGTTACTGAAAGGATTCATTGGCATTCTAGAGAAGTGAGTATATATAAGTTACTGAATGTATTGCCCTCATGTTTTTGTTTAGTCAATACATGCAAATCAATCATATAGCAATAAAGCTTACAACAAACCATTTGTTTTTGTCTGTGGGAGTGCTGAAGCAAAGAAACAAAAGATGATATGGGATTAAAGTTGAATAAAATAATAAAGGAAATATATCAATCTTTCTCGCCATGGTCAAATCTATAGTTGTTAGGGACAATAAAATACTATCGAAGTTAGTTCGGAATTGTCGAGCTTGATACCTGGAACTGGAAGCTTTGTTATTTTCTTTTCGTTGTTTTTTTCTCTGTAGTGATGTAGCAGTTAATAAAGGAATAAAGCATCTTAGCTTGAGCTTGGTCTGTGAAGATTTTTCTGTGTTAGGAGATGTACTTTCTAGTTTTGGCAGCTAAAGTGGTAGGCGTAGTCATTGTTGTACATGCCATGGCTTATATCAAATACCTGCACGGCAAATAGTTGAGTTGCATAATTGATATTGTTGATGTAATTCCTGGTCTGATAGTCGAAAGTTTTACTGGAGGTTGAGAAGGAGAGTTTGTGTGACCTATCACACGGTAGGAAGTCAGTGTGCCAAAAATGTTATTTTGAGGCATTCCCCAACGCTCAAGTTAGTAAGGTATACCACAAGCAAGTAAATGAGAGAGAGTAAGAAGCAGTTAAAGAGAGTAGAGAGAGTTCAGTAGTGAATCATCTGTCTGGTCTGGTTCTACTTTTTATACATACCTTTTAGATGACGACGTCGCAAACTGGGTTTTCATGTGTAAGACCTACTATGTGGCTGCTAATATGATCTCTTAGGTATAACAATAATGAAGAGCTTAGAAGATAATAAGATTTTCGTTAAGAATTTCTTTGGGTGAATGATTTTTATTAACCCAAAGAAAGCATTAGACTTGCTACAAGTAAACAGTAAGCTATCAAAACGTTACAAATGTCCACAAACAATCTAACTTTTGCAACGTAATCAAACTAAGCAACATTAAGGAACCAGTCCCCAATTCAGACACATTTTTCTTTTGCTAAGCCAGAAATTATTAATAAAAACAGAGTTGCACAATGGGGTGAACAACAGGGGAACCCCATAACTCAGCAGTAAAACACCACCTTATAGACAGAACAGAAGACAAGCACAATACAACCACACATGCTGCCACTCATCTTAGGTGAGCAGAAGAGAAAGAAATGAGACAAGAGAACCGTAACACCAAGCCAAAAACATTCAGACATAATTTCTGTTGTTGAAGAGGAAGAGTGCAACTGAAGACTGCAATCTTGTTATTGAGCTAAGCGAAAAGTAACTTCTGATAGTTGAAACAATAGCTTCTATATCTTTAGATGGCCTGCCAAACTTCCTTTGATTGTGCTCCTGCCAAATAAAATATACATGAGCATCCCAAGCCAATCTAATTAAGGACAATAAATGCTGAAGCTTTGCTTTGCTGTTAAGATGGTTGACAGCCCAATCTAACTCAAAATGCCAGTCACCCACATGTCTTTTACAAATTAGTAACTTGAAAACTCATGATTGTCATTTATAAAATGAGGTTAGGAATTCAAAGGACATATCTTAGGTTGCAGGCAATTTTTGTTTTCAGATTTAAAAGCAATGCCAAGTTTAAAAAGAAAATGAGTCGTACAAAGTTGAAATCTTCTTTAATTAAATTTCAAAAGTAATCACTTTAATCAAATATCAATTAGTGCAATTATATATATATATATATATATATCACACTTATAATGCACGAGAGTATTTAAATAATTTTATTTGTTTAGGCAATTAACTACAGTTGAAAGAACCAATAAAAAAATTTTTGAGTGATTTAAGTATTCTAGAATGCTTACCAAATGAATTTGAAACTTGAGTTTTGATAGAATCACTTAAAAGATCTTCTCCATTTTTTATTCCAATTCCATGTAAACCTATCCATCCATTTGTTTCCCATCTCATTCAACACTGTATATCCAATAGATAACCCAATCACCAAACCACATCCATACCCAATCAATACGATTTTCCAAATAGATATACCATCTACCAATGAATCTTCATCTTCCTTAGGGGGTTGCATTCCAAGACCAACTTCATTGCATTTCTTTGTCAAAGGCGGCCCACACAATCTTGGGTTCCCTTTGTAAGAATCGTTTGGAAATGTACCAAATTGGTAGCTTTGTGGTATGCTTCCCTCAAGTTGGTTGTAAGAGAGATTCAATACTTCAAGAAAAGTTAGGCTTGCAAGCTGTGGAGGAATCTTTCCTGAGAGGTTGTTCTGGGAGAGGTCCAACGACTCAAGCTCAGTTAAGTTTCCAAGTGCTGAAGGGATTGGGCCAAGGAAGCTGTTGTAGGAGAAGTTTAGCGCTTTGAGTGACTTGAGGTTTTGTATTTCCTCCGGTATTCTCCCATGGAAACTATTATTGGAAAGGTCAAGACAAACAAAGATGGTTAAGATTTTCTTGTAAAAAATTTCACACCCTTTATTCACAATTGTCAGGGAGTCCTGGTAGTGCTTGTCTCCAATGTAATCTGGCTTAGCTTTCTTGCCATCAGTCATTGTCGTCATTGCCTTCAAAGATCGAAAAAATCCAATAGATAACTCACCTGAAAAGTTATTGGAAGCAAGGTCCAATATGTGTAACTCTGGAAAAGCATTTTCATCCTCAGAAGTTTTAGCTGGACCATAGAATTTATTTGCTCTTAATACAAGAACCTTTAAAGAAGGCAATTTCTCCAACCAAAAAGGAAATGTGTCTTGTATCATATTTTTTCCAACGTCCAAAACTTCAAGCTTTTTGCAATAGGCTAATGACCTTGGCAACTTTCCTTCCAGTTTATTCCCACCAATTTTGAGTGACCTTAGTTGAGGAGCTTGAAAGAATTCAATTGGTAATTGACCAGAAAAATTATTGAAAGCAATATCTAGTACATCTAAGTCTTGAAAACAATTTTTCACATGTTTAATTGGACCATAAAGCCTATTTGCTCGCAATACAAGGACCATCAACGCGGGCAATTTTCCCAACCACAAAGGGAATGTGTCATGCAGAGTATTGTTTCCAAGGTTTAAAACTTGGAGCATTGTGCAATTGGCTAATGACCTTGGCAACTTCCCTTCTAATTTATTATCATTGAGTTGAAGCCAATATAATTGGGTCGCTTTTGCAAAATCTGGTATGCTGCCATTGAAATTATTTTTTTGTAGATCCAAAGTGTCGAGAGAACTGATATTGCCCAAGCAACTTGGGATTGGCCCGCTTAATTTGTTAAAGGATGCATTAAAGGTCCTAAGTTGACTCAAATTGCAAATAGGTCTTGATAAAGAGCCTTGTGAAGAAGTTAGAGATTGGTTTAGTGAAAATTGGTCCAAAAATGAGAGAGAATTGTTAGAAAGATCCAGATTCCTCAAACTTTTCTTCCACACCCAATTCGGCACTGCACCACATATTTTATTATTTGAAAGGTCTAGATATTCTAAACTAGTTTGACTCTTTAAAAACTCTGGAAACATACTTAGGTTACAGAATTGTAAATATAAGACACTCAACATTGGAAAAGAGGAGTTTGCATCACCAAAAGGAACCTCTTTTGAAAAACCAATCGCATTGAAAGAAAGGTCTAACCCTAAAAGAGTGGTCTTCCATAACCAATTAGGCACAAAACCATGGATTTGGTTGTTAGAAAGACCTAGGAAAGCCAACTTGTCTTGAGTTTTGATGAATTCTGGAAATTCAGTAAGGTTACTGAATTCAGGTCTAGTTCCTCTAATTGGGGAAAAGAAAGGCTTGTGATGTTGCTTTCAATTGACAAGCTCGTATTGGAAAGGCCAAGAAACCTTAAGTTCTTGAGTTGGGAGAACATGTCAAGCTTCACGGAACCAAAGCTATTGTAGTCTAAATACAATGCTTCAATCAATGAAGAAGATGCATTGGGGAACTCACCAATTTCACCAATCAATTGATTTCGCCAAAGAAGCAGGGTATGCAATGATGGGAGAGTAAATAAAGAAGAAGGAATTGAGCCAGAGAGGTGGTTCCATGTGAAATCAAGATATGAAAGATTTGGAACTCCTAATCTATGAAATGGAGGGATTAAACCACTGAAATTATTATATCCCAATTTCAGCTCCACAAGGTTAGTAAGATTGGCAATTGATAATGGAATTTGTCCAAAGAAATTGCAAAAACGGAGATCTAAAGTTGTCAAGAACTTGAGATTACCAATTGTTTCTGGCAGTTTTCCACCGAAATTTGTAAAAAAAATCATTAAGATCCGTAAAGTATTGTTTAATGGAAATTCTGGCAACTGACCTTCAAGATTGTCATTTTTTGAAATGTCAATGCTTTGTATTTTTGGCAATGAGAAAACTTCTGTTGGAAAATCCCCACTCAAATTGCAACTCGCTAAACTGAGAGAAACCAAATTAGAGGAAATTTCCAAGAAATTGGGAGGCAAATAAGAGATTGAATTCCCACCAAGGAAAAGTTTGGAAAGAAAAGGGAGTCTTAAGAGTGAAGAACAAAATGGACCTGTCAAACCACAATTCGAAAGACTTAACACATGCAGGTTAGGAAGTAGTATGGATATGGCTTCACACCATCTAGTACTTTGAGTTGCAATGTTCACACTATCCAAGTAGAGCTCCGTAAGAAGTCTTAAATTTTGGATCAATGTCTTAAAGTTTGGGTTTTCTAGTTTAAGAAGTTGTTGAAGGTCAAAAGGCAGTGAATAGTAGAGGAAGTCGTCGTATGGACGGAGAATTTGGTTATACCGTTGATGGCATGAATTTTGATTAGATAGATCAAGAGAGATTAACCTTGTTAAGCACGAAATCCCTGCTGGAATTTGGCCAAGGAAACATGAGTTTGAAAGGTTGAGATGAGTTAAATTTAGGAGTCTGTCAAACTCATATTGAAACAGAGTGGTATTAAAATTGTTTCCAGCAAGATTAAGGCGTTGAAGATGATGGAGATTGAAAATGGAGTGAAAGCTGCCTGAAAGGTTTTTGTTGCTAAGATCAAGTCCAGTCACATGACCCAAAGCATCACATGTAATTCCTTTCCAAGAGCAACAATCAGTGTTGGGATCCCAAAGCTCAACTTTGGAAGAGAAAGTAAAATTTGGGGCATAGTAAAGATCGTGGTGCAGTCGCAGTAGAAGAGATTTTTGGTCATCAAGGCACTGGTTTTGGAGATCAGTATAAGGAGGGGAAAAAGATAGCAAAAGAGAGACAGAGCATGAGAAGAGAAATAAGGTAGGAAAAATGAGTGATATTAGGATATGAAGATTCTTCATGTTTTGTTGGCTCTCTATAAAAAAAATGAAGGGAAGATTGTGCAGTTTGAGATTTGCATACAGGTATTTATAGACAAGTACTTCATATTGTAACTATATATCTCCCTTGATCTCAAGAGATAAGTTCAAATGTGTTTTTCCAACCACATGTTTGTACGAGTTTGAACTTTTTCTGTGAGAGTTGAATCAAAATAGGTGGAAGACAGATATGGTTATTGCTTGTCTATTTGGAATTTTAAAGAATGAATAATGGGTTTCAATGATGATAAGGCCGATAGTTTTGCTTTTGTAAATTAATCTTTGTCACTATATTGTTTCTTTGATTCCCACTTTTTATTTCATATTATGTATTGGTACGAAAAAAAAAAAATCTTAAAGTTAGGTAATAGTCTTACATATATATCAGAAGGAAGGAATTTCTCCATTACTAAAACATAATTATAATTTTTACTAAGCTTGACATTTGAAGGAAAGTAAAACTTACAAAGATGTATCAGTCAACTCAACTCAGTTATTATAAAATTAGATAGAACACTTTCTTTTTTTGAAAATTCCAATTAATAAGTTTGTTTCTTCTTCTTATTCTTCTTCTTCGATGAATCTCCTTTTGTTCCCTCGATCAACTTCCTCATATGTATCATTTTCTTTCTAAATAAGCATTCAAAGAATAGAATAATTACTGTAACAATTCTTTCTTTATAATAGTATGTGTTATTCTTTGGTCTCTAATAGAGTTTAGTTATCCTGACACCATTAGATTAATAACTAAGAAAAAGGAATATTGTTTAGTCAAATGGATACCGTTTGTTGCATTTTTTATTGCAAAACCTATTGTATATATGGCATCACATGTTGTAAAAATATTTCCCACCTAACCTGAAAATCCGAAGCAAATATATGAATGAAATGAAACGAAGGCAAAAGATGAAAGCATACCGGAAACATCCAGCCAACAAAGTAAAAGTGCTGCAACTGAGTTTCCACGCATTCAGATTTCGCTTGTATGTTGATGTCAAGTCAGTGGAAATAATGGGAGACAGTAGCTTAGCTTTAGACCGTGCTTCACCTTTCCATCCTTTTCATTAGATTTAATTGATTGCTTCTCTCTTGGACTTCATTTAAAGATGATAATATATACTAAATAATCATATATTTGGTATTATCTAATTTGATTATGTTCTGATAAAAAATTTATAAGTGGATAATTATGATTTTTTATAGTAAGTTTAATATCTATGACGAATTTAGATAGTATTTTTTGAATATTTGGATCCGTTTAAATTTTGATGGATAATATTGAACATCCGAATTTATTATCTGTTTATATATGCAAATTATATAAAATTTTATAGTCGTAGAAGGTTTTGAACCTTAACAAAAAATTTTTATTTGTTATTATTAAAATTCAACTTGAATTTTAAATTTAAATTTAATTATTTTATAGTTTAACAAAAAAACTTAAATAATCAAATATTTTAGTGATTTAAATATTTAGTTGATAATACTTATTTAAATGGATTTACAATTGGATATTAAACTAATTAATTTAATCAAATATTTAAATAAATTAAAAGAATTCGAATATAACGAAAAGTAAATAAATTCATATATAAATACTTCAAAAATAGCCCATTCTATTCCGTCGCCATTCCTACTTTGATTCATACTCACACATTTAAAATAATTACTAAAGAATTCTTTGCTCCCTAAAATTAGTTAATATACTATTTATCATAATAATTTTATATTAAATGTAATAATTGATATATAATTAATAATTTTATATCTATTATTTTTAAATCATATTTAATATACAAGATTATGATAAGATAGGATAAGATGATCTTATGAACAAAATTGGATTAAATAATATCATCTTACTTTGTGTTTGATAGATGGAATGATTAAGATAGGATAATTTATTTATTCGTCAAAATTATCTTTTTTCATAATTTATATAATTTATATTATTGATATAATTTTTAAGGGTATAATTGGATATATAAATTTAATCTTATGGATTAAAAATAATCTTTTCCACTTGAGAAAGATTGAATAATTTTATGTCAAGAGGATATTAATCTTTTTTATAATCTCTATCCCTTTCTTTAAATAAAAATCAAATATTATATAAAATAATTATCATCATATCCTATCAATAACCCTATGCATCAAATATGATATTAATGTATTGAATGAAGATATTACTTTATGTAATCATCTTGAAATGTGCTTTTAGATTATTGTTTGCAAAATCATTTAATTAATCACTGAGAATTCAAAACAACATATAATAATTTATTATTGAATTTATCATATATATGGGCCTTTTTTATTATTTTTGTTTTTAATATTGTTAAAGAATATTGATTTGAATAGTAAGAACTTAGAATATGTAGATTCATATTTTATATTTTACAATACTAGAAACAAAAATATTAACTAATATTATTTTAAATGGTAATGAACCTTAATATTAATGAATAAGTGAAAACTACAAATGTGAACATTACAAATATGAAAGGGCGAAAATGATTGTTTTTCCATAGAAGAAAAATTAATGGGATTTTCTATTAATTAATGAGTCTTCAATTCATCATGAATGGGTTTTTCTTGTTCTTTCCTCGTACACATATTTCTTGCTTTGCTTTGTCTAAAGTCGTTTCGTTTTCTTTAAAAGAACTTTAGAATTGGTCTAAAGCTATTTTGTCTAAGGTCAGAAGCTTCTTTCTTCCTTCCATTATCTACCTCATAACAAAATAAAT
>NW_019168026.1:12697680-12770290 GCF_002303985.1 Durio zibethinus | reverse complement strand
AATTTTTAAGTGAAATTACCTATTTATCCATCTCATTTTAATTTTAAAACTTCTAGATATGCATTTATGATAAGTTATAGAACATATGGGTTTTCATATTCGGAAGCTTAAAACAAGTTACATTTAGGTTTGGAAAAAGATAGTTGACAGAAAATATTTGATAAAGAGCATAAGATTCTAATACTATTTATAAGTTTAAATCCTCTATAAATCATATGTGAAGAAATCAAAATATACATGAAAATTGTGAAATCCAAAGATTGTTTTTTTTTTTTTTTTTTTATGTGAAGTTGTGAGAATTTGAACTTTAAACTACTGAAACTAAAGAGTTTAGTTTTTTACTAACATACTGCATGGTTATTGGCTTATTAAAATTTTAAATCAGAGGATCTATTTAAAATATATTAAGAATAAAAAAAATGTACATACTATGAAATCTAATAGTACATTAGGAACAAAAGCATTAGAAACAAGTTGCTTAATCAACAAATTGATTGGCAAAAAAAAATAGAAATCAACAAATTAAAAGCCTATGTTTTATTTTTGTTGAAAAGTTTGAAAAGAAAAATCTAAGAACACATTTCATTCTCACTTCTCAAACTTGTCTACTTTGGAGATTGTGACATTATAACGGTGGAATAAGAAAGAAATCTATAGATACTATGGGAATGGTATTGGTCTAAGTCTTAGTTTTCACTTTATACTTAGTTTGCCATCAGCATGCAAATGTGTCAGTCTTTTTGCCCCATCTTTACTTCACAAAATAATAATCTTAGTAGTTGCTACAGTCTAAGTAATTAAAAATACTAAAATATAACAATAATAATTACTATACTTAAAATCCATTTCTCAGTTTGTTAATTTAACTAAAAGACAAAAGACAACATCCATTAAGAAAATTGCTATGTTTTTTTTGTCTTTTTTAAAAGATAGACTTGACTTAAGCAAACTGCTAAGAAGATTATTTTTCACAAGAGTAATGATGGCGGCGAGAAGACTTAGACATTTGCCATGATGAGAAGACCTTAAAAGTATAAAGCAAAGAAAAGAAATAAATACCAAATAAAAAAAATCTCATACTATCATTTTCTTTATGGGTCCAAAATTAGAATATCAAATTTTTTTATAAAGTATAATTTTGTGATAGGTGATTCTAAGTACACCATTTTTTTTTTCTCTACATACACTTTTTTTTAAAATTTTTTAAGTAAAATCACTTATTTATCCATCTCATTTTAATTTTAAAGCTTCTAGATATACATTTTTTATAAGTTATATAACTTACCAAATTTTCATATTCGATATGTTAAAAAAGTTACAATTAGGTTTGAAAAAGAAAATAGTTAAGAGAAAATATCTTACGTATAAAAAGTATGAGAATCTAATACCATTTATAAAATTTAAATCATGTATTAATCATACGTGAAGAAATTGTTTTATATATATATATATATATATATATATATATATAAGTTATCTTGTAGATATAAAATTTGTGAAATTAGAAGATTGTCCTTCTTTTTTTTTTTTTTTTTTTTTGGCTTGTTGAGGTTGTCAAGATTTGAAATTTTAACTAACTAAAACTAAGAGTTTAGCATTTTACTACACATACTGCATGGTTATTGGTTTCATTGAATTTCTAAATCATCAGGATCTTTTAAAAATATATTAACAATAAAAACCAAAACAAAAAACAAAAAAAAAGAGCACACCATGGATCTAATAGTATATTAGGAACAATAGCATGAGAAACAAGTTGCTTAATCAACAAATTGATTGGTAAAAAAAAAATCAACAAAATAAAAACCTGTGGTTTTATTTTTGTTGAAAGTTTTGAAAAAAAAAATCTAAAGAACATATTCATTCTCACTTCTCAAACTTATCTATTTTGGAAATTAGGATTTATAATGGTGGAATAAGAAAGAAATAATAGATACTATAGGGATGTATTGGTCTAAGTCTTAGTCTTTGCTTTATACTTATCTTGGCATTAAGCATGCAAATGTTAGTCTTTTTACCCCTATCTTTACTTCACAAAAATAATAATTTTAGCAGTTGCTTTAGTCTAAGTCATTAGAAAGACTAAAATATAATAATAATAATAATAATAATAATAATAATAATAATAATAATAATAATAATAATACAAATATAAATATAAATATACTTAAGATCCATTCTCAATATGCCAATTTAACTAGAAAAGAAAAGAAAACCTCCATCGAGAAAATTGTTATTTTTTTATCTTTTTACAAAAATAGACTCAACTTAAGCAAATTGTTAAAATTTTTTTTTTTTTTTTTTTGATAGAGTAATGATGGGACAAGAAGACTTAGACATTTGCAAGATGGGAAGACTTAAAAATGTAAAACAAATAAAAGACTAAATGCCAATAAAAAAACTCATACTATTATTTTCTTTCTGAGTCCAAAATTAAAATATCAATTTTTTTTATAAAGTATAATTTTGTGATGGGTGATTCTAAATGCACCATCATTTTTTCTCTAGATCCATTTTTTTTTTTTACTTTTTAAGTGAAATTACTTATTTATCCATCTTGTTTTAATTTTATAACTTACTGGATTTTAATATCCAATAAGTTAAAAAAAGAAGAAGTTACATTTAGGTTCTAAAAAAAAATAGTTAAGAAAAAATATCTTATAGAAAATTTTAAGCTTCTAGATATGCAAATCCGGAAATTTTTAAAAGCTTTTGGATATGCAAATCTAGAGGCTTTTAAGAGCTTCTAGATTTACAACTATGAAAACTCTTAAAAGTTTTGAATTTTGTAAATCCAAAAGCTTAAAAGTAGAAGAAGTGTGAATAGAAAAGAGAAAGAGTAATTAAATAATTTCATTTAAAATAATTTTGAAATAAAAAGGGTGTGGAGAGATAAAATGGGAATGTATTTAGAATTTTCTTTTGTAATTCACATATAGCATATAATATTTATAAATTAACAACATATCAAATATATATTTTTTTGAAAATAGAATGTGATGAAAGTTTGAAAAATAATCATATTTTATATTTATGTCCATTAATCACTTAATCCCATTAATATGTAGAGTATTTTTTAAAAACTTTTATTTGATTTATATATATATTATTCATAATTAATTTTAAAAATTATAAAAACTATTTATAATATTTACGATATGATATGACACTCGATATTAGATTCTCACATTACAATACATATTTTACTTTAACAATTATGCTGATTTTTTTAAAACTTTTACTTCGTGATTTATAACTATCCAAAGTTCGACATATATGTAACTCTTTTTAAGTTTATTATTTTATTTATAATTTGATTTATAATAAAGTTTTATCATCATTTACTATAGAGAACTTATTAATGATTCTAATGGTAATGTCTAAATATAGTATTCCCACAGTCTCTTGTTTTTTTTTTTTTTTTGTTTTAGATATCTCAAAATTATATCATCTTTCTTTATTGGAATAACTCAAACTCTTACTTTTTTATATTTTAAAATTATTTTTTATGATTTTTTTTTTACTTTTTGACATTAAAAATCATGAAACTTTAATCTTATAAAAAATTGAATTTTAATCTTAAAAATATTAAAATCAAAATTTTTTTCTTAAACTCTGTAAAAATTAATAACACAAAAAAAAAAAGCTCACATGCATAAATACTAATGCATATGCCTGCAGCAACAATGATATTTAAGACTCGTTCAATTCAGCATTATATCTAACTTAGTTTTTACAATTAGAACAAATTTCATTTATTAAATGCTCAAGTTATATGAGGTAGTAAAAATTTAATTTAATTTGGAAGTGGTAAGGTCGTCGGATCATTGGAAATGTCAAAATAAATGTGCGGATTGTCAAGTGGTAGTTATTTAGTTTTTTTTTTTTTTTGTTAATTTTCTTTACATAGAAAATATTTTGTTTATTAGTTTAAACATTGTGTCCATACAAATGAAAATAAACGGCAAGAAAACAAGAATTTAAGGAGAAAATTTTCAATAATCCATCTTTGAAAGATGTGCGTGATTATATATCAAGATAAGTTTTCAAGTAATAAACAACATATATTATATATTAAAAATTATAAAAAAAAATAAAACATGTGATAATAGATTAACACCGTTTATGAAACTTTAAAACTCTACTAATAATATATATAAATATATATGTATATATATATATATATCTATACATTATGTGAAATTTATGAAGTCGGAGGATTGTTATATATTTTAATATGTTAAAAAATAAAAAATTTAATATAAATAAAACAATTGCCATTAAATCTAATAGTATATTACAAACAAAAGCACGGGAAACAAGTTGCCTAATCAACAAATTGAAAAACATGTTTTACTTTGTTGAAAATTTTGAAAAAAAAAATTGAAGAACACAAATTTTTTCTCTAACCTTTCAATTGATTCAAGGACTTTGAAAAAAAAAAAGATAATTTTCAAATCCTAAAGTTTTTCTTTCATCCTATTATTTTCAAATAATCAAAAATTTAGATCCTATTATTTTTTAATAATTAAAAATTTAAGTATCTGATTGAATACTACCATCAACATCTTGACTCTTTCATTGTACTTTCTCAATTCTTATAGATAAGATTCCATCAAGTGATTAATTGCTAATTATTTAAGATGATTAATTATAATATAGATTTCATTTGGTTTGGATTTTTTTTCCTTTACTATTTATTTTTTGCTTTCAATTCATTTATTAAAAAAAATAAAAACCCTAAACTGAAAAATATAATTTAGATTTCGTTTGGTTTGTATTTTTTTTCCTTTACTATTTTTTTAAATTTTCAATTCATTTATTAAAAAAATAAAAACCAAAAGCATCCATTAATCTCTGACTTGACATCAATAGAACAGGGAACTGAATACATGGAAACTCAGTTTCAGCACTTGCACTCTGTTGGCTGGATGTTTCCTCCTTGCTTTCATCTTTTGCCCTCGTTTCGTTTCATTCATACTTTTGCTCTAGATTTTCAGGTTAGGTAGGCAATGTTCTTAATTACAACATATGTGCTGCCATATTACAAGATGTTAGGTGGGATTGCAACAAATTAAAAATGCACCAAACGATCATACCCCTTTTTCTTTTAATGCTTATATAGATAAAAATATTGATATATATGAGGAAGTTGATAAAGGATACCAAAAGGAGGTTCAAGCTTTTCCATTAAGAAAAAGAAATAACTTAGAATTTTCAAAAAAAGAATTTCGTATAACTTCATAATCAGTGGTGAAATCAAATTTTTTTAAAAAATATTCATTTAATATATATAAAAAATTAAATATAAAAATTAAAATAATATATTATTCATATTACATGATTTTATTTTATTGAAAATTGTCTACTCATAAAAAAAAAAGCAGTCAGCATTTTTTAAAACTTTGATTTTTTTTTCTTGCAAATCTGTAATTGTGTTGCCAAAAACATTGGAGGTTCAATCGTTTTTGAGTTTACTGTGTTTATTATATAATTGTATTTATTAATTCCATGGATGAAAAAAATTAAAAAATTAGAGATGTTGAAAAATTCTCTTTCGAAATTTCTTCTCCTTCCATGTTTGGAGGTGTTCATGAACAACTCACCCATAGCCTTGCATCTTCCTTTGTCCTTAATAATAGAATTGATTTGATTGATAAATCTTTGTAAAATTACTCTTTCAGACAAGTTGATAGATGAGTAAAACTTAGTGAAAATTTTCGTTCTTTTGAGAAAATTAATTTTTTATTTAATTGTTATTTGTACGAATGCATAATATGAAATAAAAAGTGAAAGAAAAGAAAAGATATAGTGATAAAGATTAATTTACAAAAGCAAAACTATAAGCCTTATCACCATTGACCCATTATTCATTCCTTAAAATTCAAAATGGACAAGCAATAAATATGTCTGTCTTCCACCTATTTTGATTTAACTCTTATAAAAATAGCTCAAACTCGTGATTTGTACAAACACGTGGTTGGAAAAACGCATTTGAACTTATCTCTTGAGATCAAGGGAGATATGTAGCTACAATAACAGTACCTAATATGAAGTACTTGTCTATAAATAACGTGTAAGCAAATCTCAAACTCCATAGTTTTCCCTTCATTTTTTCTTTATAGAGAGCCAACAAAAAATGAAGAATCTTCATATCCTAATTTCACTCATTTTTCCTACCTTGTTTCTCTTCTCATGCTCTATATCTCTTGTGTTATCTTTTTCCCCTCCTGATCTCCAAAACCAATGCCTTCATCACCAGAAATCTGCTCTGCTACAATTGCACCATGATCTTTACTATGCCCCAAATTTTACTTTCTCTTCCAAAGTTGAGCTTTGGGATCCCAACACTGACTGTTGCTCTTGGAAAGGAATTACATGTGATGCTTTGGGTCATGTGATTGAACTTGATCTCAGTTACAAAAACCTTTCTGGCAGCTTTCACTCCATTCTCAATCTCCATCATCTTCAACGCCTTAATCTTGCTGGAAACAATTTTAATACTACTCTGTTTCAATATGAGTTTGATAAATTCCCAAATTTAACTCATCTCAACCTTTCAAACTCATGTTTCCATGGCCAAATTCCAGTGGAGATTTCGTACTTAACAAGGTTAGTCTTTCTTGATCTATCTCATCAAGATTCTTGCTATCTACACAATTACCAAATTCTTGACTGGTACGTTGATTTTCCTGACTACCTTCAACAACCTCTGAAACTAAAAAACCCAAACTTCAAGTCATTAATCCAAAATTTGAGACCTCTTACAGAGCTCTACTTGGATGGTGTGAACATTTCAACTCAAAGTAGTAAATGGTGTGAGATCACATCCACAATACTTCCTAACTTGCATGTGTTAAGTCTGTCGAATTGTGGGTTGACAGGTCCATTTTGTTCTTCACTCTCAAGACTTCCTTTTCTTTCCAAACTTGTCCTTGATTGGAACACGATCTCTTATTTACCTCCCAATTTGTTGGAAATTTCCTCTCGTTTGGTTTCTCTCAGTTTAGTGAATTGCAATTTAAGTGGGCATTTTCCAACAGAAATTCTCAAGTTGCCAAAAATAGAAAGCATTGACATTTCAAATAATTACGCTCTTGGAGGTCAGTTGCCAGAATTTCCATCAAACAATGCTTTACGGATCTTAACGATTTCATTTACAAATTTCAGTGGAAAACTACCAGAATCAATTGGTAATCTCAAGTTCTTGACAAATTTAAATCTTTGGTATAGCAATTTCTTTGGACAAATTCCATCATCAATTGCAAATCTCACAAACCTTGTGGAACTGAATTTAGGATATAATAATTTCAGTGGTTTAATCCCTCCATTTCATAGATCTGGAGTTCCAAATCTTGGATATCTTTATTTGTGGGGGAACCACCTCTCTGGATCAATACATTCTTCGTTATTTACTCTCCCATCATTGCATACATTGCTTCTTGAAGAGAATCAATTGGTTGGTGAAATTCGTGAGATCCCCAATGCATCTTCTTCATTGATTGAAGTATTGTATTTAGGCTTCAATAGCTTTAGTTCCGTAAAGCTCGACGTGTTCTTCCAACTCAAGAACTTAAGGCGTCTTCACCTTTCCAATATAAATTTATCAATTGAAGGCAACATCACAAGCCTTGCTTTTCCCCAATTAGAGATGCTGTATCTACACTCATGCAACCTTACTGAATTTCCAGAATTCATCAAAACACAAGACAAGTTGGCTTTTCTATATCTTCCTGACAACCAAATCCATGGTTTTGTGCCTAATTGGTTGTGCAAGACCACTCTTTTGAGTTTAGACCTTTCTTTCAATACGATTGATTTTCCAACAGATGTTCCTTTTGGTGATGCAAACTCCTCTTTTCCAATGTTGAGTTACTTGCGTTTACGATTCTGTAACCTAAGTATGTTTCCAGAGTTTTTAAAGAGTCAAACTAGTTTAAAAGATCTTGACCTTTCAAATAACAAAATAAGTGGTGCAGTACCAAACTGGGTGTGGAAGAAAAGTTTGCGGTATCTGGATCTTTCTAACAATTCTCTCTCTTCTTTGGACCAATTTTCACTAAACCAATCTCTAACTTCTTCACAAGGCTCTTTATCAAGACCTATTTGCAATTTGAGTCAACTTGTGACCTTTAATGCATCCTTTAACAAATTAAGCGGGCCAATCCCAAGTTGCTTGGGCAATATCAGTTCTCTCAGCTCTTTGGATCTACAAAAAAATAATTTCAGCGGCAGCATACCAGATTTTGCAAAAGCAACCCATTTATATTGGCTACAACTCAATGACAATAAATTGGAAGGGAAGTTGCCAAGGTCATTAGCCAATTGCACAATCCTTCGAGTTTTAAACCTTGGAAACAATGCTCTGTACGACACATTCCCTTTGTGGTTGGGAAAATTGCCTACTTTGATGGTCCTTGTATTGCAAGCAAATAGGTTTTATGGTCCAATTAAACATGTGAAAAATTATTTTCAAGACTTGGATGTACTAGACATTGCTTTCAATAATTTTTCTGGTCAATTACCAATTGAATTCTTTCAAGCCCCTCAACTAAGGTCACTCAAAATTGATGGGAATAAACTGGAAGGGAAGTTGCCGAGGTCATTAGCCCATTGCACAAAGCTCGAAGTTTTGGACGTTGGAAAAAATATGATACAAGACACATTTCCTTTTTGGTTGGAGAAATTGCTTTCTTTAAAGGTTCTTATACTAAGAGCAAATAGATTTTATGGTCCGATTAAAATTTCTGAGTATGAAAATGCTTTCCTAGAGTTACACATACTGGACCTTGCTTCCAATAACTTTTCAGGTGAGTTACCTGTTGAATTTTTTCAATCTTTGAAGGCAATGAGGATGATGATTGTTGGCGACCAAGCTAAGCCAGATTATATTGGAGATAATTACTACCAGGACTCTGTGACAATTGTGAATAAAGGGTTTGAACTTTTTTACAAGAAAATCTTAACCATCTTTGCTTGTCTTGACCTTTCCAATAATAGTTTCCATGGGAGAATACCGGAAGAAATACAAAAGCTCAAGTCACTCAAAGTGCTAAACTTGTCCTACAACAGCTTCCTTGGCCCAATTCCTTTAGCACTTGGAAACTTAACTGAGCTTGAGTCGTTGGACCTCTCCCAGAACAAACTCTCCGGAAAGATTCCTCTTCAGCTTACAAGCCTAACTTTTCTTGCAGTATTGAATCTCTCTTACAACCAACTTGAGGGAAGCATACCACAAAGCTACCAATTTGGTACATTTTCAAACGATTCTTACGAAGGGAATCCAAGATTATGTGGGCTGCCTCTGACAAGGAAATGCAATGAAGATGGTCCTGGAATGCCACCCCCTAAGGAAGATGGAGATTCATGGGTAGATGGTTTGTCTGATTGGAAAATTGTGTTGATGGGTTATGGATGTGGATTGGTCATTGGATTATGTATTGGATATACAGTGTTGAATGAGTTGGGGAACAAATGGTTGGATAGGTTTACACAGAGTCGGAATAAAAAATGGAGAAGATCTTCTAGGTGACTCCATCAAAATTCAAGTTTCAATGTCATTTGGTAAGTATTCTATAATACTTAATAACTCAAAAGTTTTGCTGTTGACTCTGTGAACTGTAGCTTAAACAAATAAAATTATTTAAATTCTCTCTTATATTGTCTTTTATCTGCACTAAATAATAATTTACTAAAGTGATTGTGTTTAAAATTTAATTCAAGAACGTTTCAACTTTTGATGCCTCTTTCCCTTTTTGAAACTTGGCAATGCTTTTCAAACTAAGAACAAAAATTGCCTGCAAACTAGGATGTCTTTTGAATTTCCTAACCTCATTTTACAAATGAAAATTAGCTTCCAAGTAATTAATTTGTATAAGACTTGGGGGTCACTGGTACTTTGAGTTAGATTGGGCTGTCAACCATCTTAAGAGTAAAGCAAAGCTCTGGCATCTATTGTAATTAATTAGATTGGCTTGGGATGCTCATATATATTTTATTTGGCAGGAGCACAATCAAAGGGTTTGGCAGGCCATCCAAAGATATAGAAGCTATTGTTTCAACTATCAGAAGTTCCTTTTAGCTTAGTTCAATAACAAGATTGCAGTCTCGAGTTCCACTCTTCCTCTTCAACAACAGAAATTGTGTCTGAATGTTTTTGGCTTGGTGTTACTGTACTTGTGTATCAGTTCATTCTCTTCTGCTCGCCTAAGATGATTGGCGGTATGTCTGGTTGTATTGTGCTTGTCTTCTGTTCTGTCTATGGGGTGGTGTTTTACTGCTGAGTTATTGGGTTCCCCTGTTGTTCACCCTATTGTGTAACTCTGTTTTTATCAATAATTTCTGGTTTAGCAAAAGAAAAATGTGTCTGAATTGGGGACTGGTTCCTCTATGTTGCTTAGTTTAATTAGTTTACTTTATTAGGTTGCTCTTTGACGTTTGTAAGGTCTTGATAGCCTACTGTTTATTTGTAGCAGGTCTACTGCTTTTTTTGGATTAATAAAAATCATTTATCCAAAAAATTTTCTTAAGGAAAATCTTATTATTTTTTAAGCTCTTCAGTATTATTATATCTAAGTGGTCATGTCAGCAATCACATAATAGGTTTTACACATGAAAGCCCAGTTTGCCACATTATTACCCAAGAGGTATAAAAAGTAAAATCAGACGAGTTAGGTGATTGACTACTCAACCCTCTTTACTCTCTTTAACTACTTCCTGCTCTTTTACATTTTCTTGCTTCTGGTGTATCTTACTATCTTAACTTGTGCGTCGAAGCATGCCTCAAAATAACATGTTCGGCACCCCTGACTTTCTATTCTGTGACAGGTCACACATACTCTCCTCTCAACCTCCAGTAGGACTTTCCGACTACCAGACCAGGAATTACATTAACAACCAAGAATTACATTAACGAAATCAATGATTCAACTCAACTATTTGCATTGCAGGAATCTGATACAAGCCATGGCATGTACAAAAATGACTATGCCTACTACTTTAACTGCCAAAACTAGAAGTTACATCTGCTAACACAGAAAAATCTTTACAGACCAAGCTCAAGCTAAGATGCTTTATTCCTGTACTAGCTACTACATCACTACAGAGAAAGAAAAAAAAAGAACAAAGCTTCCAGTTCCAGGTATAAAGCTCGACAATTCCAAAGGATACTATTTCATTGCCCCTAATAACTATAGATTTGACTATGGCGAGAGAGATTTAAATATTTCCTTTATTATTTTCTTAACTTTAATCCCGTATCATCCTTTGTTTTTCTGCTTCTGGACTCCCACACAGACAAAAGCAAATGGCTTTTTGCAAGCTCTATTGCTATTGCTATACGATTGATATCCATATAGAATAGACCTTCACTGAACAAAAACATGTGGGCAACACAAAGAAACTTTTAACAACTTGAAAGTTATGTGAATGCCATTCTTAAATTATTATGTGGACTTGATTAATTGATTTAATTTTATCTTTAGAAAAGGTAGTGGTAAAATCTTTGTTATGAAAAAGAGCATCCAGTAATTTTCTTATGATTTTTTTCCCTTTACTCTCATCACTTATTCCTGGTCAAATTGAGTTTATGCATATAAAAACTTGATTGTTTCTAACAAAATGGAGTAACTTCATCGTTTGAATTGTCAGGCCAATGATTTGAGAAGATACTAGGAAAAGAAAGCATGGATTGCCAGAATACAGTTCAGAAAAGGATATGACTTCCTGACTAAAAGCTTGTTCTGCTTATCTGTTTCTTACAAAACTATGTTTCGGCTACATTTTTTGTCCAGTCAGAAGCAAAAATGACAGCTGTGTTTGAAAGTGAAAACCATCCAAGGTGGGACATGGAAAATTTGTATTGGGTAACAGAGATCACTAGTTTGAACAGAAATTTGTATCAGGCACCAAAGCAAGCCTTTCGACCAGCAGATCAGGATAATCAATGACTCAACACAACTATTTGCAGTGCAAGAAGATGATACCAGCCATGGCATGTACAACAATGACTAGGCCTACCACTTTAATTGCCAAAACAAGAAGTTAATTGCATCTATTAACACAGAATAATTGTCGACACAGACCAAGATCAAGCTAAGATGCTATATCACCATAAAAACACTGAAAAGGAATAGAAGAAAGCTTCTGGTTCCAGGTCTCAAGCTCGACAATTCCAAACTAACTTTGATAGTGTTTAATTTTCCCTAACAACTATAGAGGGTAAAAAGGGAAACTAAAGGTCATACTAAGAATATGATGAGTATACATCAGCTGTTAAGAGCCAAAGATTACAATTTCTTGAATTTAAGTTTAGGTTTGGTAGCTGATTTCATAATTTTTTTGTCTTAAATGCAGGAACTGTTTTTTCAAGGAAGAAAACTGTTCATTAAAGCTTTCTATGCTTTGGACTTGGACAGCACAAAAAATCACAGCTTCTATTAGCTGTCCCTACCCAACTGAAACTATCAGCAATCCTACAGCCTTAAACTCTGTGAAGTAACATCCTTCCTAGATCATGACCCTACCAGAATGTGTCATCTAGACATGGATTTTGATATGATCAAGATGAATTCTCGGCCATTGTGAAGGTTGTGAAGTTGGATGCTGATTCTTGGAAAGTTGATACTGCATTGCACTGCTATCTCGAGGTAGAAATGTTACATCATGGGCAAAAGGCAGCAGTGGCAGCATGACACAGAAACAATACTTACCTAAATACTTGGTAAAAAAACACCATTCCAGCAGCAACAATGATTTTAAAGAGCTCATCACTGCATAATCCAAAATTCCCCCAAGATCTAGCTCGGAAATACATTTTGTTCAATAAGGTATGCAGACAAGTAAATCTTTCCACTACAATGGCAAAACAAAGAAATAAAAATATTAATGGCCGCAGGAGTTGAAAAAAAGCATCAATGGACTTATCGTTACCCTCTTCAGCCATCTTTCTACGTATCTCATGAGCAGTATTGAAAATGCCAAGGGTGGGTTGGTTGCACATAAAGCACTTGTTGTTCTTTGTGTGATGCTGAAAAACCAAAAGATGCAGTTGGTTAGTTTACATTCGAATGAGAATAAAAATGTAAATTATACTGACATGAGGCACCAAAAGTTGATGATGTAAAGTTAAAATATGTCCTATTTCTATAGCTGAAAAAAGTTGGACCACATAAAATATTCTTTGTATGTAAGTAACCAAAAAAGTTTTGCATCTAAGTGATGCATTAACAACAAACATAACAAAAACTAATAGATGTTAACCTAGCACAAAAAAGACACTAAAAAAAATTAATCCACGTGAAAAGGCATTGAGGGCACCTTTAAAGCACAATGCTGGCAGAAGTAGTACTTGCACTTCCACAAAAGGTTGCCAGCAACTAAAACATGCAGAGGGCAACGAATCATCATCGTCATCATCACTCTGGTCTACCCCTGCCTCATCATCATCATCATCGCCACCCAAAGCCAGATTTCTCTTCCTTGCTTTCTCTGCTTCTTCCCGGTCCTTCTCTAACTGCCATCCAGACTTGTAATCTCCACGATCATGCATAAACTTACATGAATCTCCGTAACCACAGTAACCAGTTTCTTTGTAGTCTTTACCGATGTCAGGCTGATAATCAAATCTTGCTGAAACCCTGATGTGGGCAAAAGCCCTAAGAGGTCCATGTAAGCCACCTGCTTTCTCACTGGCAACTGTTTGCTCTCTTCGAAACCCAGCCTTATGATCCACATAGCCATGCATTCCTTTATACAACTTCTCTCCCCCAGTGCTTGTGTTTTTCCCCTTCAAAGCCTCCTCTGTTCGTTTAAAAACTTCCTCGCGTATCGCGCGAGCATCTTTTGTAAACTCAGTCTCAGTTTCTAAGGTTGCCATAGCTCTGCTATCATTTTGAACTTGAATTTCCTTCGAAGACTCAAATTGAAAAATCGGTTTGTCAGATTCTGTATTTGATTCAGTGGGAGTAGCACTCCTGGAGGATCCAGTTGAAAAGACTAACTTATAGTCAGGCTTCAAAGCGTTTTTCTGATTGTGAAACAAAGATGTGCCATTTCTGGAGTCTTCATCTTCATCTTCATATTCATTTATTGTCCTTTTCCTTATGGTTTTTTGCCCTTTGTTGGCTTCCTAAAGAAATTGCAGACTGAAAAGTCAAAGAGTTAGCTATATAAGTAAATATACATATACACCTTTAAAAAGAATTAAAAAAAAAGGAACAAATTTTACCTTGCTCAGATTGTTGAGGTTCTGTTTCAGATTGCTGAGGTTCTTTTCCTGGCTACTGGGGCTCGCTTGAATCAGTCATCTTAACAGAAACAAGAGAAAAGGTTTATAGATTCCTTGCCTCAAGCAAGATGAACTTCAATTCTCATTCACGACTGTTGCTCCAATCACTTGAAAGAAGGTTTTAAACTAAGTGAGTGAAAATCCTTATTACTATTAATTAAGGTAATGAAACAAACGTGATCAACACACTAATTGGTGTCATAATTAAATTTCCATAGATAAGATCAAGCATTCTCTCATGAAAGGCTAAATGCTCAAATTTTTTTACCCAAATCATAAATTTCTATTGATGTAAGAAAAGGAAGGAATTAAATTTTTTATCCAAATAACAAAATATTTACAGTACTCACCTGAACAAGAAGTCTAAAACGCCCAATACATTTAACTTTTACCCACGATTGACTAATCCGAATTGAAATTACCCAACAAGAAGAGATCGTCCTTCGTCAATTAATTCCTTTCGATCATCGGATTTGGGATTTTTTGAAATCAGAATTGGAATTGGATAGGAATCGACTGAAGGATTGAAGAATTGGGTATGAATCGACTGAAGGATTAAAGAACGAAGGAGTGAAGGAGGAACCCAAAACGCCAAATTCTTTTATCAGGCTTTCGGATTCTTTTTCGGCCTTCTTACTTGTTTTGAAAATCAGTCAATTTTTTGTCCAAATTGCACACGTAGACAAAGCATGCCCTACGTGCATGCCACCTCACCCTGAAAATTACACGTCCTCTACATAATATTCTGGCTCAGCAATTAAAAGCACGTGTAGTACACGCGAATAATTCCTTCCCATGTTGGCAATGCCCATCGGAATAATCTTTTGCACCAATTGGACTTTTGTGTTGGTTGTCCTTTCAAACTAGCTTTGACCAAAACGCAAAAAAGTTGCTCCTTCTAAACTGCCAAATTTCTTCAATAAAAGAATTTTCGTTTCTGATGACTTTGTTTTTATTCAAATTCGATGAAAAATCTAATCTTTTTATCTGAATAAGAATAAAAATATTTATTTAAAATTTTAAAATAAAAACGAAAATAATATAATTTTAAATTTTTATCGAACATAATAACAAAAATTTTTTAGTTTTTTAAGTTGTAAATATGGGCCGTTCAACCCATTAACTCCCCCACAAAAATAAAAATGAATATAAATTTAAAATATATATAATATAGATATAATGTAAAAAATTAAAAATGAGAATAAAAATTGTTGTATCCATCCCATTGACATCCTTTATTTCAGCATTTGGTATAAGCTTCAATTTTCTGCGCTGCAATGTCTTTAAGGGTAAACAAAGATCAAGAAGAGAAAGTTAATCAAATTGACAGGCTCTCAACTCCCAGATGATATTTTAATCAATAGACCGCTGAAGATACCAGTCAAATCTCTCTTAAACATTCAAATGTGTAATGCAAACCACGGCGGTCTTTGATCTCTGACCCTCAATTTCCCAAACTGCACCTCAAGTGAGCGCTCCATGGAGCAATGTGCAATCCAATAACAATGACTTATCATTCCATTCTTGTTGGTAAAGTTATCTATCAAACTCACCTGGTAGCCACAAGACAAATATTTTCTGTCAAACAGACCTATCAACAAAGACCCTCAAATTCTTCATATTATGATTGTTGAAAGATTTAAGATGATAATCCTCGGTTTAATTAAAGCTAAACATGTACAAAACTTCCAAAGGTTTACAATATTAACCTGTTGATATGGTGCATAAGTATCTTTCTGTGTGGAATTTAAAATATGCTTACTACATCAATAAGACACCTTAAGAAACAAACTAGCCGTCCACTCCTGCCTTCAATATTTAAGTGAGCTTAAATGGTTACAATTGCTATCACAGATTCAGAGAAAATATTTTACCAATATCCAAAGGTTAGAGTCCTAGTCATTTTCATTAAATTTTAGGTGAACAAATTCCTCTTAACTGTCTCTGGAGACACAACACTGGCTGGCTGACAATTTCTTTCTTTTTTTTTTTTTCTATATAAAAAGAGCTGAATCAGCATGCATATCCATTTGCACTGGTTACTCCTAAATTGTTTCATACAGCCCATATGTGGGGTAAAAATAAGTCATATTAAGAACAAAAACTAGAAATCTAATAACATTTATTTCTGTTTTGCTGTTTATAAAGGACGACATAAAGGAAGTCAATCAAATAAACTCATCTAGGTCAATACCTTGTCCATCATTTGGACAATTATAATATTTATTAACTGATAACACGTACTGTATACAACATTCAGTTAGTCAAATTTACCATATAGGTGAACATGTTTATATCTTCAGAAGATATTTCTGGCTAAAAATATTAAATTGCATACCTCTTCAACAAGATCCCCAGCTATTCCTCTTAGAACTTCACATGAACTGTTCTCACTAAATAATTCATTGATCCAAAAACTCATGTCTTTATAACAGGGAGAATACTGCAAAAACTGTGGAGGAGTCAAGTCATGTTTCTGTAATAGGTATTAAATAACAAAAGGAATATACAGTGGAAACAAAAGAAACCATTTGCTTAATTTATACCTTTGAAAAGGGTTTAAACTTTTCTCCAATTGGCCTTTGGAAAACTGCAGTCAAGTAGCTTAATCAGACTTGGGCGGAGATATTAAATTAGGAATCCGTGAACTTCAACATTCAAATCATGAAGCTACATTCAGAGGCTACCTGTGAGGTAAATTGCTCATCAGTTCAGCCAAAAAGACGAATATCTGGTATGTCAAATCAAACCATTGCTTGCCGCTCCAATCCAAGTCCAAAGGCCCGAGCAACACTGTTTAATCTACCATGACTTTTCAATATTTCTTGCTCCATTACCCTGCAACCCAAAACCTCCATCCATTTCTCCTGACAATTGTGTAGGTCACTGGTAAGTTATGCTCCGTGCTAAAGTTACCACATGCAATAGCCATTGATTTAAAAAGATTCATATTGAACAGCAATCAATAAAAATAAAAGTAAGGGCTAACAACACAGAGTACAAACATGTAGGTAAGGTATTAGAAACGTCCAAATCTTGATTTATCTTAATAGAATTTATCATTACAATAATAAGCATAGTGTTCACCCCTAAATTTGGCTGTCAAATAATCATAAAAGAATTTTTTGACAAAATGACCATAAGCATTGCAATAAAGCAAGGGAAAAAGGCAAAAAAATGAATCAAGATTCTTCCGACTGAATAACTCGATCTTAAAGAAAATACTAACAATATCCTCTAAAAAGGATAAAGAGAATACCTTGAAATAGATTTCTAACTTCATAAGGACTGGTAAATGGGAAATAGGCATTGATCCAACGCATCTCCACAGCACCTGGAATGTTAACAGACTGAGGCTAATTGGCTTCCACATATAGCAGTCCTTACAAAGTACATTATCAACCCCTGATGCTAACACATCATGATTAACTTTATAAAATTTTACAAGTGATATGAATTTATAGCAGCTGGTTAGATACTTCTCCCAATAAAAAGTTTTGCGTAAAATACATTTAGATCCTTGAGTTTAAGTATAATTCAACTCAGGTCTATTAATTTGAAAATTGGACATCCTGCTTTTTTATTAATAAGACACTAAGATCTTTCAGTCAGTTAATTCCATTAAAAGATTCATTAAAAGATTATTTTACCTTTAAAAAATCAATATCCTTAAATATTCATATAAAATAATTATTTATAATAATAAATTTTTAAAAAATATATAAAATATATTAATAATATATATATATATAAGATTTTTAGGTGCAACATATAAAAACAAACTTCACAATTATAATACGAAAAAATGTTATAATAAGAAACTATAACATATAATAAGCAAATACTCACATAAAATAATTATTTTTAATAATATTTTTTTCTTAAAATATAATAATTTATTAATAATATATAAAAATAATTTTAGGTGCAATATATAAGAACAAAATTCAAAATTATAGTAAGAAAAAATGTTATAATAAGAACATGTAACATATAATAAAAAAATTTTGGTTGAAAAAAATGTTATATATAATAAGCAAATACTCACATAAAATAATTATTTATAATAATAATTTTTTCTTAAAATATATAAAATATATTAATAATATATAAAAATTTTAAGGTGCAATATATAAAAATAAAATTCAAAATTATAATAAGAAAAAATTGTTATAACAAGAACATGTAACATATAATAAGAAAAAATATTTGGTTGAAAAAAATGTTATTTATAATTGTGAATTTTGTTTTCATATATTGCTCCTATAAGAGAATGTAATATAATAAAATATCACATAATATTATTTATATAATAAATTCTAAATATGAAATTTGTTCATAATATAAAAATTTTAAGTGATTATAAGAAAATTATTATAAATAGAAAATGTTCACAGAACTGTAATATATAATAAGATATTTGGTTGACAAATGTTTTTTAATTTGAGTTTTCATATATGCTCCAGCTGTAAATATATATAATATAATAAAATAAATTTATAAAATATTCTCTAAATATAGATGATATGTTTTATAATAAAAAGATTTTTAAGTGAATATAAAACATGAAAATTATAAATGAAAAATGTTTATAATGTTTAAGAAGAAAATATTTTATGAAAAAAATGTATTTATTATGTGAATTTTGTTTTTATATTTTGCACCTAAATTTTTATATATCATTAATATATTGATATATTTTAAGAAAAAATTTAATATTATAAATAATTATTTTATGTGAGTCTTTTAAGATATTGATTTTTTAAATGTAAAATGATCTTTTAATGAGCCTTTTAACTAAGCTAACTAATAGAAAGATCTTAGTGTATTATTAATTAAAAAGTTTTGGGACAAGAAGTCTTTTTTTCAAATTAATAGATCTAGTTAAATTATGCTTAAAACTCAAAAACCTAGATGTATTTTACCAAAAGTTTTACTATTGCACATAGGACTGGATGTCTTGCACATTGGTACATATATCTCCAAGGTATCCCCAAAAAAAATTTGCAAATCTGTAATGATTTCTTGTTACAATAATTGCCACTTCTTGCCAAATCAATTAGTGCATTCAAGATGTAAATCACAAATTGGACTCAATATGATCTCTTAATCCCTATATCTCATTCGGATAGAAATGCATGACCATTTGCAAAATTGTAATCCCTCAACAAAGCTTTGACTCTAAAAATTGCCAAATAGGTGACAAGCCAGGCCCTCTAGACTTTTCTTTAAGTCCTAGGCTGCAAATGATGTGGGATCCAGACCAGATGATGCCTCCCAATTATTTGGAGTAAAACACGACCCCTTCCATCTGTATGGTAAAAGGGCGTATGTTTCAGAGGGAAAAAAATAAGGAACCTTAATTTATGAACATGGCCATCTTACAACAAATGTTACATGTCAAATCACAGCTGTTCATCATGTGAACCTACGAAGGAGCCCATTGTAAGGCCCAACATATGGATGGCTGTGCTACGCATGTAGCATGTAATGCAAAATTCACATGTACTTGGAATAATTTCTGAAGCGAAGAAAATTTTTAAAAGCTAGTCAAAATTAAAGAGATTTTCAACAAAATGAAACATGATGAAACACAGGGTAATGAGTAGAATCTATAGAAGATCTACGGTAAACATCGCCAGTTACAAGGAAATGAGTGTATCCTCTTCTCAACAGCGCTACTTGATGAGCAGTATGACACCTCAATATAATTTGAAGAGTCCAACATAGTATGTATCATTATAGCTCCTGCTTTACGTGGATCAGCATGCACCCAGGACTCATAAAAATTCTGCAAAAGGAAATAAATATATTCTCAAAATCATTATCCAAGGATCCAAAATAAATAATATGATGCAACATATATTGTGTATAAAAGGTTTCTTCATTTTGCAAATTATTTCATCAAACAGGTGACAACAGGTTTCTTCCTTTCAGAGGAGCACAAATTGAAAACGAGGCATAACTTTCTTACTCGTAATCCAATTATGAGCATATAAAATTGGACACAAATGCAGGCCCAGAATCGGTCAATTACAATTTTGAACAATTCTAATGAGTACATTAGCTTAGAAAGGCATGAAAAAATTTCTTGAACTGTTAACTTCAATTTTAAGGAAATCAAACTTGACTATAAGTATCCAAATTAATACATCCTTGAAAACTTACGGGCAAAAAAAGACCCTATTGGCTGGTCATACTGCTTGCATAGCTCCAAAAACAGCTCTGTGGAAATATAAAAGCCTTTTTAGATTGGAGAGATGGAATGATATTCAAAATCACATGGTCGAATTAAAAAGCTGACTAGAGACCGTGTATTGTTGAACAACAACATGCTTTAATGGGCCATATGTACGGAGAGAGCAATGTCCTAAGCTCAATATTTTAGCAAAACTATTGTTTCCCTTGCACTCACTAACACACACACAAGCACACACATGGGTTCAAGCCTACATGGTAACATATGTAATCCTAAGTTAAAACACAACCTTTGGGGATCTACAAAAGCCCATACAGATACAAATTTCAGAGACTTTTTTTTTTATTATTTTTAAAGATCCTCGACCAATTATTCCAAAACAGAGCATAAGATTGATCGTACAGGAATATTTAAACTCAAATACTATTTTGGAGGATGAAATACAGAGGTGGTGCTGATGTTAATAACGATGGACATTGAAGATGGAACACTGTCAAACAACATAGAGGAGGAAATATAGCGGCTTTTTTTGTTTTTTTTCTTCACAGCCTATTTCAGGTTTCAGGGTTGGTTTTATTTGTTGATTTCATTCTACTTTTTTTTTTTCGGAGAGATATATACCAACATCTGATGTAAATATGCAACCTGATGCAGATAATTTGTAATTTTGGGGAAGAGAGAGAAAGAATGAAATTGAGAAGGTAGTGGTTTTTCTTTGAAATTTAACCATGATGTGAAGTTGTTCTTGTCAGATTTTCTTAATCTTATGATGCTTATGAAATCCAGATACTAGTGATATCTTGCCCCAAAATAGTTCATTCTTCACCTTCATCTATTTAATCTGGTTTGTTTCTGGGAATAAAAGCATATTCCTTATTTCCTGAAAATTTTCATTCATTTTGTCTTCAAATTTATCAAACAATTAAATTAGTAATTGACTTGATTAGTATATGTTGAATCATATAGCTTAGAAAATGCACTCGGTTAGTAGAGTTTTTAGATTATAAGTGTCAACAAGGTTGTCACAAACCCTTTAATAAATATATTAAAAAATTATATAAAAAAATTAGGATATGTGTTAATATTCTAATACCGTTTATAAAATTTAAAAACTCTATTAATCATATGTGAAGATATCAAAATATATAAAAATTATCTCGTATAGATGAAATTTATGAAATTAGAAGATTATTTTTTTTTTTGTTTGTACGTGAGATTGTCAAAATTTGAATTTTAAAATATAGGAACCAAGAGTTTAACATTTTATCAATAGACTACATAATTGTTGGCTCATTAAATTTTAAATGAGAGGATTTCTTTAAAATATATTAACAATAACAAAAATAAAAAAGATGCACATACCATGAACTCTAGTAGTACATTAGGAATAAAAGAATAAGAAACAAGTTGCTTAATCAACAAATTGACAGAATAAAAATCAACCAATTGAAAATTTGTGCTTTACTATTGCTGAAAAGTTTGAAGAAAAAAAAAATATAAAGAATACAAACTTTCCATGTCATCTCAATTGGCTTATAGACCTTGAAAAAAAGTAAAGTCAATTTTCAAATCCTCAAAGTTTTTCTTTCATCTTATTATTTTTAAATAATTGGAGATTTAAGTGTATGGTATATATTAGTTTTATGCGTTAGGCTAAACCTTGATTAATTAATATGATAAGAGAAATCATGATCAAATAACAAATTATTCATATAAAAGATAATAATTTATTGTGATTCAAAAATTAAAAATTTTAAAGTTATGAATAAAAATAAAATATTATATAAAAATATAGATTTGTGGGGTAATTTACTCAAAATTTAATGAGTTTATCATAGAAATTAAAGGAAAGTTTAAAAAAAAAACAAAAAAAAAAAAGATAAGTCTTAGTCTTTGCTTTATACTTAGTCTTGGCATGAAGCATGCAAATATGTCAAGTCTTTTTGCTCCTTATCTTTACTTCACAAAAATAATAATCTTAGCTATTGCTTCATTCTAAGCAATTAAAAACACTAAAATATAATAATAATAATAATTAATATACTTAAAAATCCATTCTCAATCTACCAATTTAATTAGAAGATAAAAGATAATTTTCAATGAGTGAATTGTTACATTTTTGTCTTTTTTAAAGGAAAGACTTGACTTAAGCAAATTGTTAAGAAAATTACTTTTCATGTAGTAATAATGATGGGACAAGAAGACTTAAACATTTGCATGATGGAAGACTTAAAATATAAAGCAAAGAAAAGACAAAATACTAATAAAAAAAATCTCATACTCTCATTATCCTTGTGAGTTCAAAATTAGAATATTAATTTTTTATAAAATATAATTTTGTGATTCACTTATACCATATAATATTTATATATTGATAATGTATTAAATATAATTTATTTTGAAAACAAAATATGTTAGGAGTTTGAAAAATCATTATATATTTTTTTATATTCATTAATCACTCAATCCCGAGAATATGCATAATATTTTTTTTAAAAAAATTATTATATATATTATTTATAACTAATTTTAAAAATGATTTATCATATTTATGATACAATATGATAGGCCTTACATGGGCTGGGTCTATTAAGACTGAAATCGGGTTTCCCTTTGATTTTTTGCACTAAAACACAATTGGGCAATTTTTGGGAATCATAAACTGATTGAAGAAAGACAAAAATGCAATTAACTGAGAAAAGCAAAACTAAAAAAAAAAAAAAAACACGTTGTCAAAAGGGGTTTAAAGTTCGGGTTTTTAATCAAATCCCCTCCCCTTTTTTTTCCTTTTCCAGGTAAAAATTCCTCATGCCCAGTTTTATTTTCAATCTTAAAAATTCTTTTTTTTACTGTAAAATATGGGTCTTTTTTTAATTGATTTTATCTCCTGTTTTTATAGTGACACTGTAATTAGAAAGTTGGAGCAATTGTAGCTAATTTTGGAAACCCCACATTGGCAAAGCCTGAGTATTTTTTTAATATTTTTTCTATGATCTTTGTTAGACTTTCTCTGTGTAGAAAGATTCTATTTTCAGCTAAGCATAACTCTCTTTTTTTTTTTTTTTCAATTATTTGTGTTTTTTTAGGCTTTATCATGTGTTGGGTCTTTTCTCTTTTACCCATATTTAATTTACTTTTATGATTTAAATTGAACTACTACGTGAAAAGGAATATTGAATTATGCCAAGTAGTATTTTCTCTGACTATTACTGTACATAATTGTCAATTTGTCATTCAATTGCTAGCTGTTAAATTTGCTGCAAAAGAATTATTATTGCAGTTTGAATCTCTTGTTATTATGGGGAAGAATGGGAGGGTTGAAAAAGATAAAGAAAAATTAAATAAAATGAAATATTTGGGAAAGTGTTACCTTTTTTGGAGTTCTAGCTTGCAATCATCATTTGTTTAATTGTACATTTTGCATTTTCCAACAATTGAATGGAGGGAGTTTTCGGATTTCCATATCATTGCTTTCAAGTATCTTGGTTTAGATAAGTTTCGTCAGTGTTTTCTGTTTTCAAAATAAATTAATATATATGACATAACAGGTTCTTCTTGCAAATTGGGAATTGAATGTTTATGTGAAAAGTTGTTTAAAATCTGATCTTTTCTTTGTGGCATCCATATTCTGCAAAGATCTTTTGCCCTGTCTTTGTTCACCTCCTAGGTCTCAGTATTTTGTCGGTTTGCTTATGGTAGAGTTTGATCTCCTTCTCTCCCATTTTCCCTTTGCCCCCACTATTCCTCTCCTTCCTCTTGAGCCTTTGAAATTTTATTTTAGAGCCTTGGTTGTTATAGTGGATTACAAGCATACTTAACACTATGTTCAAGCTGTTAAATTTTAGGTTCAACTTTCAAGTGTTAAGAGTTTTATTAAAGTTTTGATTTCTTGTGTAAGCCTTGTTTTACCCACTTTTTTAGAGGGAGAGGGGGTTTGGGAGAGATAAAAATAGCACTTATTTTAGTGTATATGGATGTATGGATGTATGTATGTATGTATATGGTATACATAAACATAGGTTTAAAAAATATGCTGCATACGATGTTTCTATAAAAAATCGTGATTGCAAAATAAAATGTAAATTTCAAGTACTGTACATGCATAAATCATTTCTAAAAAAATTCTAAAAATTAAATTCAATAAAATTAGAGTACAACTTAATAACCAGAAACAAATAAAACTAAAAAAAAGAATTACCGAGAACATAAAATTATTTGTGCAAAATTAATGCATTAGCGAACCATACGAAGTTTTTAGTTGTTTTGCCTTATTTAGAGTCTGTTTGATTAGTTTTTTGCTATTTGCTTTTTACTTCGAAAAGCAAAAAAGAAAAAATTGCTTTTCCATAAGCAATAAAATTTTGAAGAGTTATACACAAAATATGCAAATTTTTTATGATTAACTACATGATTCTACTTCTATATATACTAATTGTGTTATAACTGATTTTATATTTTAATTATTTTTTCTGTTTTAGATCAATTATGATATATATATTTTTTACCTTTTGCTTTTCCTTTCTAGTAAAATATATATGTTTTATTCATGTTCATAGGGAACTTACCGGACTCTTTGACCATGTTCTAGAAATGCCAGTATGTAACGAGTTTGCTTGGAATATGGCAGCTAACAACAGCAGTGAATGTTAGGTTTGTTAACGCAAATCATGGCTAACAGATTCACTCGAAGCCTACTTGTCTAAAGATTTTCGGATTTTTGGAGGATGAAATACAGAGGTGGTGCCGATGTTAATAATGTTGGACATTGAACACTCTCAAACAACATAGAGGTGGAAATATGCGGACTTTTCTTTTTCTTCAAAGCCTATTTCAGGTTTCAGGGTTGGTTTTACTTGTTGACTTCATTCTACAACTTATTTTTTTTTTTTTGGAAAAATATGTGCCAACATCTTATGTAAATATGCGACTTGATGCAGATAATTTGTAATTTTGGGAGAGAGAGAGAAGGAATGAAATTGGGAAGATAGTGGTTTTTCTTTGAAATTTTGCCATGATGTGAAGTTGTTCTAGTCAGATTTTCTTGATGTTATGATGCTTAAGAAATCCAGATATTAGTGATATCTTGCCAAAAAATAGTTCATTCTTCACCTCCATCTATTTCATCTGGTTTGATTCTAGGAATAAAAGCATATTCCTTATTGGTTGCAAAATTTTCATTCATTTTACATTCAAATTTATCAAACAATTAAATTATTAATTGACTTGGTTAGTTTTTGTTGAATCATGTAACTTAGAAAATGCAATCAGTTAGCGAAATTTTTAGATTATACAAGTTAGAGGGCTATCACAAACCCTTTTACAAATATATTAAAAAATTATATAAAAAAATTAAGATATGTGATAATTTTTTAATAATGTTTATAAAATTTAAATGCTCTATTAAACATATGTGAAGAAATCAAAATATATAAAAATTATTTCATATACATGAAATTTGCAAAAGAAGAAGATTGTCTTTTTTTTTTATGTGAGGTTGTTAGGATTTAAACTTAAACTATTGAAACTAAGAGTTTTGCATTCATTCCCACTTCTCAAACTTGTCTATTTTAGAATTGTGATTTTATAATGGTGGAACAAAAAAGAAAATGATAGATACTATGGGAATGTATTGGTTTAAGTCTTAGTCTTTGCTTTATACTTAGTTTTGGCATCAAGCATGCAAATGTATTAATCTTTTTGCCCCCATCTTTACTTTACAAAAATAATAATTTTGGCAGTTGCTTTAGTCTAAGTCATTAACAAGACTAAAATATAACACTAATAATTAATATACTTAAAATCCATTCTCTATGTGCCAATTTAATTGGAAGACAAAAGATAACTTTCATTGAGAAAATTGTTACATATATATATTTTTGTGTTTTTTAAAACACAAAGCTGACTTAAGCAAACTGCTAAAAAGATTATTTTTAATAGAGTAATGATATGGTAAGAAAACTTAAACATTTGCATGATTGGAAGACTTAAAAGTATAAAGCAAAGAAAAGACCAAATACCAATAAAAAAATCTCATACTATCATTTTCTTAGTGAGTCCAAAATTAGAATATCAATTTTTTTATAAACTATAATTTTATGATGGGTGATTCAAAATACATCATTATTTTTTTTCTCTGCATCCAATTTTTAAAAGTTTTTGAGTGAAATTATTTATTTACCCATCTCATTTTAATTTTAAAACTTCTAAATATGCATTTCTGATAAGTTATATAACATTTTCAAATTTTCATATGTGGTAAGTTAAAAAAGATATATTTAGGTTTGGAAAAAAAATAGTTAAGAGAAAATATCTTATAGAAAGTATGAGATTCTAATACTGTTTAAAAAATTTGAAAACTCTATTAATCATATGTAAAGAAATCAAAATATATATAAATTATCTCATATATATGAAATTTGTGAAAATAGAAGATTGTCTTTTTTTTTTTTTCTTGTATATGAGGTTATCAAGATTTGACCTTTAAACTATTAAAACTAAGAATTCAATATTTTACTAACAAATTACAAGGTTATTGGCTCATTGAATTTTTAAATCAGTGCATCACTTTAAAATATAGTAACAATAAAAAACTAAAAAAAAAATGCACATACTATGAAATCTAATAATACATTAGGAATAAAAGCATAAGAAACAAGTTGCCTAATCAATAAATTGATTGGCCAAAAAAATCAACAAATTAAAAACCCATCTTTTATTTCTACTGAAAAGTTTGAAAAAAAAAATCCAAACAACACATTCATTCCCATTTTCTCAAACTTGTCTATTTTGAAATTATGATTTTATAATGGTGGAATAGGAAAGAAAAAGATAGATCCTATCGGAATGCATGGGTCTAAATCATAGTCCTTGCTTCAAACTTAGTCTTGGCATCAAGTAGGCAAATGAGTCAATCTTTTCGCCCCCATTTTTACTTCAAAAAAATAATGATGTTAGCAATTGCTTCAGTCTAAGTTATTGAAAAGACTAAAATATAACTATATTAATTAATATACTTAAAATTCATTCTCGGTCTGCCAATTTAATTGGAAGACAAAAGACAGCCACTATTGAGAAAATTGCTATTTTTTTATCTTTTTTAAAAGATAGACTTGACTTAAACAAACTGCTAAGAAGATTATTTTTCATAGAGTAATGATGGGGCAAGAAGACTTAGACATTTGCATGATGAGAATACTTAAAAGTATAAAGTAAAGAAAAGACTAAATACCAATAAAAAAAATCTCATACTATCATTTTCTTTGTTAGTCCAAAATTAGAATATCAATTTTTTTTTGTAAAGTATAATTTTGTGATGGGTGATTCTAAATACACCATCATTTTTTCTCTACATCCACCTTGTTAAAAATTTTTTAAGTGAAATTACTTATTTACTTATCTTGTTTTAATTTTAAAATTTCTAAATATGCATTTCTGATGAGTTATATAACTTATAGAATTTTTATATCCAATAAGTTAGAAAAAGTTACATTTAGGTTTGCAAAAAAATAGTTAAGAGAAAATATCTTACAAAAGTATGAGATTTTAATACTGTTTAAAAATTTAAAAACTTTATTAATCATATGTGAAGAAATTAAAATATATATATATATATAAATTATCCCATATACATGAAATTTTTTCATTTGAAGATTGTCTTTTTTTTTTTAATATGTGAGATTGTCAGGATTTGAATTTTAAATACTAAAACTAAGAGTTTAGCATTTTACTAATAGAATATATAGTTATTACCTCATTGAATTTTTAAATTAGAGGATATCTTTAAAATATATTAACAATAAAAAACTAAAAAAATGCACACACCATGAAATCTAATAGTACATTAGGAACAAAAGCATGAGAAAGAAGTTGCTTAATCAACAAATTGATTGGCCAAAAAAAATCAACAAATTAAAAACTTGTGTTTTACTTTTGCTGAAAGGTTTGAAAAAAAAAATCTACAGAATATATTCATTCTCACTTCTCTAACTTGTCTATTTTGAAAATTGTGATTTAATAATGGTGGAATAAGAAAGAAAATGATAGATACTATGGGAATGTATTGGTCTAAGTCTTAGTCTTTGCTCTATACTTAATTTTGGCATCAAGCATGCAAATGAGACGATCTTTTTGCCCCCATCTTTACTTCACAAAAATAATCTTAGCAATTGCTTCAATCTAAGTCATTAAAAAGACTAAAATATAACAATAATAATTAATATACTTAAAATCCATCCCTTGTGTGCCAATTTATCTAGAAGACAAAAGACAACTTTCATTGAGAAAATGTTTTGATTTTTTCTTTTTTGTCTTTTTTAAAAGGCAAACTTGACTTAAGCCAATTGCTAAGAAGATTCTTTTCACATAGTAATGATGGGGCAAGAAGACTTAGACATTTGCATGATGAGAAGACTTAAAGTATAAAACAAAGAAAAGATTAAATACTAATAAAAAGATCTCATACTATCATTTTCTTCGTGAGTCCAAAATGAAAATATCAAATTTTTTATAAAGCATAATTTTGTGATGGGTGTTTCTAAATATATCATCATTTTTTCTCTATATTAATTTTTTTAATTTTTAAGTGAAATTACTTATTTACCCATCTCGTTTTAATTTTAAAGCATCTAGATATAACTTATTGGATTTTCAAATCTAGTAAGTTAAAAAAAAGTTACATTTAGGTTTGGAAAATAAATAGTTAAGAGAAAATATCTTGCATAAAGTATGAGATTCTAATACCATTTATAAAATTTAAAATCTCTATTAATCATATATGATGAAATTGAAATATATATAAATTATCTTGTATACCTGAAATTTGTGAAATTAGAAAATTATCCTTTTTTTGTATGTAAGGTTATCAGGATTTGAACTTAAACTACTGAAATTAAGAATTCAACATTTTACTAACAAACTACATGGTTATTTGCTCATTTAATTTTAAATCAAAGAATCTTTTTAAAATATATTAATAATAAAAAAAACTAAAAAATAAAAAAAATGCACATACCATGAGATCTAATAGTAACTTAGGAACAAAAGCATGAGAAAAAAGTTGCTTAATCAAAATATTGATTAGCAAAAAAAAAATCAAAAAATTAAAAACCTATCTTTTATTTTTGTTGAAAAGTTTGAAAAATAAAATCTAAAGAACACATTCACTCCCATTTCTCAAACTTGTCTATTTTGGAAATTGATATTTTATAATGGTGGAATGAGAAAGAAAAAGATTGATCCTATCGGAAACCATGGGTCTAAATCATAATCTTTGCTTCTTACTTAGTCTTGGCATCAAGCATGCAAATGTGTCAATCCTTTCACCCCTATTTTTACCTCAAAAAAAATAATAACGTTAGCAATTGCTTCAGTCTAAGTCATTGAAAAGACTAAAATATAATAATATTAATTAATATGCTTAAAATCCATTCCTAATCTGCCAATTTAATTAGAAGACAAAAGACGCCCACCAATAAGAAAATTGCTTTTTTTTTTTTTGTCTTTTTTAAAAGATAGACTTGACTTAAGCAAACTGCTATAAAGATTATCTTTCACAGAGTAATGATGGGGTAAGAAGACTTGGACATTTGCATTATGGGAAGACTTAAAAGTATAAAGTAAGGAAAAGACTAAATATCGATAAAAAAAATTCTCATACTATCATTTTCTTTGTTAGTCCAAAATTAGAATATCAATTTCTTTTTTGTAAAGTATAATTTTGTGGTGGGTGATTCTAAATACACCATCATTTTTTCTCTACATCCACCTTTTTTTAAAATTTTTTAAGTGAAATTACTTATTTATTCTTCCTGTTTTGATTTTAAAATTTTTAAATATGCATTTCTGATGAGTTATATAATTTACAAAATTTTCATATCCAATAAGTTATAAAAAGTTACATTTAGGTTTGAAAAAAATAATTAAGAGAAAATATCTTATAAAAAGTATGAGATTTTAATACTATTTATAAATTTAAAAACTCAATTAATCATGTGTGAAGAAATTAAAATAAATATAAATTATCTTGTATACATGAAATTTTTTCATTTGAAAATTTCTTTTTTTTTATTTTTTTATAATGAGATTGTCAGGATTTGAATTTTAAACTACTGAAGCTAAGAGTTTAGCATTTTACTAATAGACTATACGGTTATTAGCTTATTGAATTTTTAAATTATAGGATATCTTTAAAATATATTAACAATAAAAAACTAAAAAAATGAACATACCATGAAATCTAATAGTACACTAGGAACAAAAGCATGAGAAAGAAGTTGCTTAATCAAAAAATTGATTGGCCAAAAAAAATCAACAAATTAAAAACTCGTGCTTTTATTTTTGCTAAAAGGTTTGAAAAAAAAATCTACAGAATATATTCATTCTCACTTTTCAAACTTGTCTATTTTGAAAATTGTGATTTTATAATGGTGGAATAAGAAAGAAAATGATAGATACTATGGGAATGCATTGGTTCAAAGTGTTAGTCTTTGCTCTATACTTAGTTTTGACATTAAGCATGTGAATGTGTCAGTCTTTTTGCCCCTATATTTACTTCACAAATATAATCTTAGCAGTTGCTTCAGTCTAAGTCATTAAAAAGACTAAAATATAACAATAATAATTAATATACTTAAAATCCACTTTTGTGTGCCAATTTAACTAAAAGACAAAAGACAACTTTCATTGAGAGAATTGTTGATTTTTTCTTTTTTTATCTTTTTTAAAAGGCAAACTTGACTTAAGCCAATTGCTAAGAAGATTCTTTTCACATAGTAATGATGGGGCAAGAAGACTTAGACATTTGCATGATGGGAAGACTTAAAAAGTATTAAGTAAAGAAAAGACTAAATACCAATAAACAAAATCTCATACTATCATTTTCTTTGTTAGTCCAAAACTAGAATATCAATTTTTTTTGTAAAGTATAATTTTGTGGTGGGTGATTCTTAATACATCATTATTTTTTCTCTACATCCACCTTTTAAAAAATTTTAAAGTAAATTACTTATTTACTCATCTTGTTTTTATTTTAAAACTTTTAAATATGCATTTCTGTTGAGTTATATAACTTATAGAATTTTCATATACAGTGAGTTAGAAAAAAGTTACATTTAAGTTTGAAAACAAAATAGTTAAGAGAAAATATCTTATAAAAAGTATAAGATTTTAATACTGTTTATAAAATTTAAAAACTCTATTAATCATATGTGAAGAAATTAAAATATATATAAATTATCTTGTATACATCGAATTTTTTCATTTGAAAATTGTCTTTTTTTTATAATGAGATTGTCAGGATTTGAATTTTAAACTACTGAAGCTAAGAGTTTAGCATTTTACTAATAGACTATACGGTTATTAGCTTATTGAATTTTTAAATTATAGGATATCTTTAAAATATATTAACAATAAAAAACTAAAAAAATGAACATACCATGAAATCTAATAGTACACTAGGAACAAAAGCATGAGAAAGAAGTTGCTTAATCAAAAAATTGATTGGCCAAAAAAAATCAACAAATTAAAAACTCGTGCTTTTATTTTTGCTAAAAGGTTTGAAAAAAAAATCTACAGAATATATTCATTCTCACTTTTCAAACTTGTCTATTTTGAAAATTGTGATTTTATAATGGTGGAATAAGAAAGAAAATGATAGATACTATGGGAATGCATTGGTCAAAGTGTTAGTCTTTGCTCTATACTTAGTTTTGGCATCAAGCATGCAAATGTGTCAATCATTTTGCCCCCATCTTTACTTCACAAAAATAATTTTAGCAGTTGCTTCAATCTAAGTCATTAAAAGGACTAAAATATAAAAATAATAATTAATATACTTAAAATCCATTCCTTGTGTGTCAATTTAACTAGAAGACAAAAGACAACTTTCATTAAGAAAATTTTTTTTTTTTTTTGTCTTTTTTAAAAGGCAGACTTGACTTAAGCAAATTGATAAGAAGATTATTTTCACATAGTAATGATGGGGCAAGAAGATTTAGACATTTGCATGATGGGAAGACTTAAAAGTATAAAACAAGGAAAAGATTAAATACCAATAAAAAGATCTCATACTATCATTTTTTTGAGTCCAAAATTAAAATATCAATTTTTTTATAAAGTATAATTTTGAGATGGATGATTCTAAATATATCATCATTTTTTTCTCTATATCATTTTTTATTTAATTTTTAAGTGAAATTACTTATTTACCCATCTTATTTTAATTTTAAAGCATCTAGATATAACTTACTGGATTTTCATATGGCAAGTTAAAAGTTACATTTAGTTTTGGAAAAAAAATAGTTAAAGAAAAATATCTTACATAAAGTATGATATTCTAATGCCATTTAATAAAATTTAAAATTAAATTAATCATATATGATGAAATCAAATTTAATATATATATAATTATCTTGTATAATGAAAATTTTGAATATAGAAAATTGTACTTTTTATTTTTATGTGAATATTAGGATTTGAATTTAAATATTGAAATTAAGAGTTTATATTTTACTAAAATACATGATATTTTTCTTTAATTTTAAATAAGAGAATCTTATTTAATATTATTACAATAAAATATATATAAAAAATGCAATACATGAATTAATAGTACATTAGGAACAAAAAGCATGAGAAAGAATTCTTAATTCAAATTGATTGGCAAATAAAAATAAATCAAATATTAAAACTTGTCTTTTATTTTTGTTGAAAGTTTGAAAAAAAATTAAAGAACACATTATTCCTCTTGTAACTTGTATTTTGAAAATTTTGATTTTATAATGGTGGAATAAGAAAGAAAATGATAGATACTATGGGAATGCATTGATCTAAATCATAGTCTTTGCTTTAGACTTAGTCTTGACATCAAACATGCAAATGTGTTAATTTTTTGCCCCCATCTTTACTTTACAAAAATAATAATTTTAGCAATTGCTTCAGTTTAAATCATTAAAAAGACTAAAATATAACAATAATAATTAATATACTTAAAATCCTTTTGTAGTCTGCTAATTTAACTAAAAAACAAAAGACAACCACCATTGAAAAAATTGTAATTTTTTTTATATTTTTTAAGAGACGGACTTGACTTAAGTAAATTGCTAAAAAGATTATTTTTTACATAATAATGATGGGGCAAGAAGACTTAGACATTTGCATGATGGGAAGGCTTAAGAGTATAAAGTAAAGAAAAGACTAAATACCAATAAAGAAATCTCATCCTATCATTTTTTTGTGAGTCCAAAATTAGAATATCAAATTTTTTCACAAATTATAATTTTGTGATGGATGATTCTGAATACACAATTATATTTTTCTTTACGTCCACTCTTTTTTCTTTTAATTTTTAAGCAAAATTACTTATCTACTCATCTCATTTTAATTTTAAAGCTTCTAGATATGCATTTCTTAAGTTATAAAACTTGTTAGATTTTCATATCCAATAAATTGAAAAAGGTTACATTTAGGTTTGAAAAAAAATAGTTAAGAGAAAATATCTTATAGAAAGTATAGGATTTAATAATGTTTATAAAATTTAAAAACTCTATATAAATTATCTCACATACAAGAAATTTTTTAAATTAGCAGATTTTTTTTTATATGAGGTTGCTAGGGTTTGAACTTTAAACTATTAAAACTAAGAGTTAAGCATTTTATTAATAGATTATATGGTTACTGGCTCATTGAATTTTTAAATAAGAGGATCCATTTAAATTATATTAACAATAACAACTAAAAAAATAAAAAAAATGCACATACTCTGAATTCAAATAGTACATTAGGAACAAAAGCATGAAGAAGAAGCTCGTTAATCAACAAATTGATTGGCCAAAAAAATCAACAAATTAAAAACTTGTGTTTTATTTTTGCTGAAAAGTTTGAAAAAAAAAATCTAAAGAACATATTCATTCTCACTTATCAAACTTGTCTATTTTGGAAATTGTAATTTTTTAATGGTGGAATAAGAAACAAAATGATAGACACTATAGGAATGTGTTTGTTTAAGTTTAAGACTTTGCTTTATACTTTGTTTTGGCAACAAGCATGCAAATGTGTTAGTTTTTTTTTCCCATCTTTACTTTACAAAAATAATAATCTTAGCAATTGCTCCAATCTAAGTCATGAAAAAGACTAAAATATAATAATAATAATAATTAATATACGTAAAATCCATTTTCAGTCTGCCAATTTAACAGGAAGACGAAAGACAACCTCCTTTGAGAAAAGTGCTATGTTTTTTTTTTTTTTTAAAGCAGACTTGACTTAAGCAAATTACTAAGAATATTATTTTTCACAGAGTAATAATGGGAAAGAAAACTTAAATATTTGCATGATGGGAAGACTTAAAAGTATAAAGCAAAGAAAAGACTAAATACCAATAAAAAATCTCATACTATCATTTTCTTTGTGATTCCAAAATTAGAATATCAATTTTTTTTATAAAATATAATTTTGTGATGGGTGATTCTAAATACACCATAATTTTTTCTCTACATTTACTTTTTTTTTTAAATTTTTTAAGTGATATTACTTATTTACCCATCTCATTTTAATTTTTAAACTTTTGAATATATATTTCTAATAAGTTATATAACTTACCAGATTTTCATTTCTGATAAGTTAAAAAAGATAAATTTGGTTTGGAAAAAAATAGTTAAAAGAAAATATGTTACAAAAGTATGAGATGCTAATATCATTTATAAAATTTAAAAACTCTATTAATTGTATGTGAAGAAATTGAAATATATAAAAATTATCTCGTATGCATGAAATTTGTGAAACTAGAAGATTGTTTTTTTTTTTTTTTTATGTGAGATTGTCAAAATTTGAACTTTAAACTATTGAAACTAAAAGTTTAGTATTTTACTAATAGACTACATGGTTATTGGATCATTGAAATTTTAAACTAGAGGATCTCTTTAAAATATATTAATCATAAAAAATTGAAGCAATAAAAAATGCACATGCCATGATATCTAATAGTACATTAGGAACAAAATAATGAGAAAAAATTGTTTAATCAACAAATTGATTGGCCAAAAAAAATCAACAAATTAAAAATCTATGTTTTATTTTTTCTGAAAAGTTTGAAAAAAAAATCTAAAGAACACATTCTTTCCCTCACTTCTTAAACTTGTTTATTTTGGAAATTGTGATTTTATAATGGTGGAATGAGAAAGAAAATGATAGATACTATGGTAATGTATTGGTTGAAGTCTTAATCTTTGCTTTATACTTAGTCTTGGCATTAAGCATGCAAATGTGTTAGTCTTTTTGCCTCATCTTTACTTCACAAAAATAATAATATTGGCAATTGCTTTAGTCTAAGTTATTAAAAAGACCAAAATATAAAAATAATAATTAATATACTTAAAATCCAGTCTCAGTATGTCAATTTAACTAAAAGACAAAAGACAATTTCAATTGAGAAAATTGTTGTTTGTTTTGTCTTTTTTAAATGACAAACTTGACTTAAACAAATTGCTAAGAAGATTATTTTTCATAGAGTAATGTTGGGGTAAGAAGACTTAAACATTGGCATGATGAGAAGACTTAAAAGTATAAAGCAAATAGAAAATTAAAAACCAATAAAAAAATCTCATACTATCATTTTTTTTTAGTCCAAAATAAAAAATCAATTTTTTTTATAAAGTATAATTTTATGATGGATGATTCTAGATACACTATCGTTTTTTTCTCTACATCCGGATATGAAAAATCAGTAATTTATATAACTTATTAGAAATACACATCTAGAAGCTTTAACATTAAAAAAGGGATCTCTATAAAGTATAATTTCCATTGATTCAAGGACTTTAAAAAAAAAAAAGACAATTTTCAAATCCTAAACTTTTTCTTTGATACTATTATTTTCAAATAATTGGATATGTAGATCCTATTATTTCCAAATAATTGAAAATTTAGGTATCTATTGAATACCACGATCAACATTTTGACTCTTTCATTGTACTTTCTCAAATCTTATAGATAAGATTCCACCAAGTGAATAATTGCTAATTATTTAAGATGATTAATTATTACATTCTTGAGATTCAGCTGAAAATATAATTTAGATTTCATTTGGTTTGTATATTTTTTTCTTTTACTATTTCTTTTTTGTTTTCAATTCATTTATTAAAAAATAAAAACCAAAAGCATCAATTAACTGGAGGATTAAAAAGAGAGAAAATTATCTAATCTCGCTGGTTAATTTCTTTTTTTTTTTTTCGATTATAAAATTTATTCAGTTTAAAACAATATAAAGTATGAGTGTATTTGATATTATAGACAAATTTTTCTAATGTTCTTTTTATTTTTTTTAAAATTTTGTTGGCGTTTCTGATTTCTATTTATTATGAGCGTATTTATATTAAAAACATAAATTTACTATATAAAATTTATATTTGAGGTTTTAAATATACAAATGTAATAAAAAATCAAAATGATTTTGGAATATACTTGTACTAGGGTTTTATCCTCCTGATGTAAACAATAATAATAAAAAAAGACACTTGAAAATATAAGTATAATTACGTATAGATGTAATAAATATTAGTTTACAAAAGCAAAACTAGGAGCCTTATCACCATTGAAACCCATTATTCATTCTTTAAAATTCAAAAAGGACAAACGATGAATATATCTGTCTTCCATCTATTTTGATTCAACTCTTAAAGAAAAAAAAGCTCAAACTCATGATTTGTACAAACACGTGGTTGAAAAAATGCATTTGAACCTATCTCTTAAGATCAAGGACTGAAGATAGTTGCAATAACAGTACGTAATGTGAAGTACTTGTCTATAAATATTGTGTATGCAAATCTCAAACACCTCAATCCTTCTTTCATTTTTTTTAGAGAGCTAATAAAACATGAAGAATCTTCATATCCTAATTCCACTCTTTTTGCCTGCCTTATTTCTCTTCTCATGCTTCTCATCTCTTGTGCTATCTTTTTCCCTTTGTCATGCTTATCTCCAAAACCAATGCCTTGATGACCAGAGAGCTGTTCTGTTGCAACTGCACCATGATGTTTACTATGCCCCCAATTTTACTTTCTCTTCCAAAGTTAAGCTTTGGGATCTCAACACTGATTGTTGCGCTTGGAAAGGAATTACATGCGATGCTCTTGGTCATGTGATTGGGATTGATCTCAGTTACAAAAATCTTTCAGGAAGCCTTCACTTCATTTTCAATCTCCATCATCTTCAACGCCTTAATCTTGCTGCAAACAATTTTAATACCACTCTGTTTCAATATGAGTTTGATAGACTCCCAAATTTAACTCATCTTAATCTTTCAAACTCAGGTTTCCATGGCCAAATTCCAGTGGGGATTTCATATTTAACAAGGTTAGTCTCCCTTGATCTATCTCATCAAGATTCTTGCTATCTACACAATTACCAAATTCTTGATCCAAATTTCTGGTACGATGTTCCTTTCAACCTTTATCAACCTCTGAAACTAGAAAACCCAAACTTCAAGACATTAATCCAAAATTTGAGACCTCTTACAGAGCTCTACTTGGATAGTGTGAACATTTCAACTCAAAGTACTAAATGGTGTGAAGCCACATCCATAGTACTTCCCAACCTGCATGTGTTAAGTCTGTTGAATTGTGGTTTGACTGGGCCATTTTGTTCTTCACTCTCAAAACTTCCTTTTCTTTCCAAACTTTTCCTTGGTGGGAATCCGATCTCTTATTTGCCTTCCAATTTCTTGGAAATTTCTTCTCATTTGGTTTCTCTCAGTTTAGTGAATTGCAATTTGAGTGGGCATTTTCCAACAGAAATTTTTCTGTTGCCAAAAATAGAAAGCATTGACATTTCAGATAATTATGCTCTTGGAGGTCAGTTGCCAGAATTTCCATTAAACAATGCTTTACGGATCTTAACGATTTCTTATACAAATTTCAGTGGAAAACTGCCAGAAACAATTGGTAATCTCAAGTTCTTGACAAATTTAGATCTCAGTGGTTGCAAGTTCTTTGGACAAATTCCATCATCAACTGCAAATCCTACTAACCTTGTGAAACTGGATCTATCCTATAACAATTTCCATGGTTTTATCCCTGCATTTCATAGATCCGGAGGTCCAAATCTTGCATATCTTTTTTTATCGGGGAACTACCTCTCTGGATCAATACATTCTTCTTTATTTACTCTCCCATCATTGCAGGCCTTGGATCTTAGTGGAAATCAATTGTTTGGTGCAATTGATGAGTTTCTCAATGCATCTTCCTCCTTGATTGAAACACTGTCTTTAGGCTACAATAGCTTTAGTTTCATGAAGCTTGACATGTTCTCCCAACTCAAGAACTTAGGGCTTCTTGACCTTCCCAATACGAGCTTATCAATTGAAAGCAACATCACAAGCCTTGCTTTTCCCCAATTAGAGGAGCTAGACCTAAATTCATGTAACCTTATTGAATTTCCAGAATTCATCAAAACTCAAGACAAGTTGGTTTTTCTAGGTCTTTCTAACAACCAAATCCATGGTTTTGTGCCTAATTGGTTATGGAAGACCACCCTTGTAGGGTTAGACCTTTCTTTTAATGCAATTGATTTTTCAACAGAGTTTCCTTTTGGTGATGCAAACTCCTCTTTTCCAATGTTGAGTTACTTGCGTTTACGATTCTGTAACCTAAGTATGTTTCCAGAGCTTTTAAAGAGTCAAAATAGTTTAGAAGATCTTGACCTTTCAAATAACAAAATAAGTGGTGCAGTACCAAACTGGGTGTGGAAGAAAAGTTTGAGATATCTAGATCTTTCTAACAATTCTCTCTCATCTTTGGACCAATTTTCACTAAACCAATCTCTAAACTCTTCACAAGACTCCTTACCAAGACCTGTTTGCAATTTGAGTAATCTTTGGAGATTTAATGCATCCTATAACAAATTAAGCGGGCCAATCCCAAGTTGCTTGGGCAATATCAGTTCTCTCAGTTATTTGGATCTACAAAAAAATAATTTCAGTGGCAGCATGCCAGATTTTGCAAAAGCAACCCAATTAAATTTGCTTCAACTCAATGATAATAAATTGGAAGGGAAGTTGCCAAGGTCATTGGCCAATTGCACAATACTCCAAGTTTTAAACATTGGAAACAATAATCTGTATGACACATTCCCTTCATGGTTGGGAAAATTGCCTTGGTTGGTTGTTCTTATATTGCGAGCAAATAGGTTTTATGGTCCAATTAAACATGTGAAAAATAATTTTCAAGACTTGGATGTACTAGACATTGCTTTCAATAATTTTTCTGGTCAGTTACCAATTGATTTCTTTCAGGCCACTCAATTAAGGTCACTCAAAATTGGTGGGAATAAATTGGAAGGAAATTTGCCGAGGTCATTAGCCTATTGCAAAAGCCTTGAAGTTCTGGATTTTGGAAAAAATATGATACAAGACACATTTCCTTTTTGGTTGGTGAAATTGCCTTCTTTGAAGGTTCTTGTACTAAGAGCAAATAGATTTTATGGTCCGATTAAAATTTCTAAGGATGAAACTGTTTTTCCAGAGTTACACATATTGGACCTTGCTTCTAATAACTTTTCAGGTGAGTTACTTATTTGATTTTTTCAATCTTTGAAGGCAATGAAGATGATGATTGATTGCTTCTAATAACTTTTCAGGTGAGTTACCTATTGGATTTTTTCAATCTTTGAAGGCAATGAAGATGATGATTGATGGCAATAAAGCTAAGCCAGATTATATTGGAGATTATTACTAACAGGACTCTGTGACAATTGTGAATAAAGGGTTTGTAATTTTTTATGAGAAAATCTTAACAATCTTTGCTTGTCTTGACCTTTCCAATAATAGTTTCCATGGGAGAATACGGGAAGAAATACAAAACCTCAAGTCACTCAAAATGCTAAACCTGTCCTACAACAGCTTCATTGGCCCAATTCCCTTAGTACTTGGAAATTTAACTGAGCTTGAATCGTTGGACCTCTCTCAGAACAAACTCTCCTGAAAGATTCCTCCACAGCTTACAAGCCTAACTTTTCTTGAAGTATTGAATCTCTCTTACAACCAACTTGAAGGAAGCATACCACAAAGCTACCAATTCGATACATTTTCAAACGATTCTTACAAAGGGAACCCAAGATTGTGTGGGCCACCTTTGACAATGAAATGCAATGAAGTTGGTCTTGGAATGCCAACCCCTAAGAAAGATGAAGATTCATGGGGAGCTGGTATATCTGTTTGGAAAATCGTATTGTTTGGGTATGGATGTGGTTTGGTGATTGGGTTATCTATTGGATATACAGTGCTGAATGAAATGGGAAACAAATGGATGGATAGGTTTCCATGGAATCGGAATCGAAAATGGAGAAGATCTTCTACGTGACTCTATCAAAAGTCAAGTTTCAAAGTCATTTGGTAAGCATTCTAATACTTAATAACTCAAAAGTTTTCTTGTTGATTCTTTGAGCTGTAGTTAATTGCCTAAACTAATAAAATTATTTAAATACTCTCTTGCATTATAAGTGTGATATCTATATCTACACTAAAGTAAATGCATTCGAAATTTAATTCAAGAAGGTTTCAACTTTGGGCATCTCATTCCCTTTTTAAACTTGGCATTGCTTTTAAAACTAAAACCAAAAATTGCCCGCAAACTAGGATATGTCTTTTGAATTTCCTAACCTCATTTTACAAATGACAATCATGAGTTTCCAAGTTAGTAACTTGTACAAAACATGTGGGTGACTGGTATTTTGAGTTATATTGGTCTGTAAGCCATCTTAAGAGCAAAGCAAAGCTTTGGCATCTATTGTCCTTAATTAGATTGGCTTCGGATGCTCATATGTGTGTGTTATTTGGCAGGAGCACAAGCAAAGGATGTTTGGCAGGCCATCCAGAGATATAGAAGCTGTTGTTTCGGCTATCAGAAATTCCTTTTGGTTTAGATTCAATGACAGGATTGCAGTCTCCTGTTCCACTCTTTCTCTTACACAACAGAAATTGTGTCTGAATGTTTTTGTCCTGGTGTTACGGTACTTGTGTCTCAGTTCTTTCTGTTTTGATCGCCTAAGATAAATGGCAGTATGTCTGGTTGTATTGTGCTTGTCTTCTGTTCTGTCTATAAGATGGTGTTTTACTGCTGAGTTATAGGGTTCTGCTGTTCACCCTATTGTGTAATTCTGTTTTTATTAATAAATTTCTGGCTTAGCAAAAAAAAAAAAAAAAAATTGTGTCTGAATTGGGGACTAGTTCCTTAATGTTGTTTAGTTTGATTACTTTGCAAAAGTCATATTTGTTTTGTTTAGTTTGCTTTATTTGCTTATTCTAGGACATTTGTAACGTTTTTGTAGCTTATTGTTTACTTGTAGCTGGTCTACTCCTTTCGTTAGATTAATAAAAATTATATATTCAAAAAAAATTCTTAATGAAAATCTTATTATCTTTTAAGCTCTTCATTATTGTTATACTAAGTGGTCATGTTAGTAGCCACATAGTAGGTCTTACGCATGGAAGCCCAATTAGCCATGTCATCAACCAGGAGGTATAAAAGGTAGAACCAGACCAGTCAGGTGATTCACTGCTCAACTCTTGTTACTCTCTATAACTACTTCCTGCTCTCTTTCATTTCCTTGCTTCCGGTGTATCTTACTATCTTAACTTGAGTATCAAAGCATGCTTCAAAATAACATCTTTGGCACACCTGACTTTCTACTCTGTGACAGGTCACTCATACTCTCTTCTCAACCTCCAGTAAGACTTTCGACTACCAGACCAGGAATTACATCAACAATTATCAATGATTCAACTCAACTATTTGCAGTGCAAGAATCTGATGCAAGCCATGACATGTACAACAATTACTATACCTACCACTTTAACTGCCAAAACTAAAAGTTACATCTTTAAAGAAAAATAAAACACTCCCGGTTCCAATTCCAGAGGAAAAAAAAAAACTGAAAAGAAAAGAACAAAGCTTCCAGTTCCAGGTATCAAGCTCGACAATTCCAAACTAACTTCGATGGTATTTTATTGTCCCTAACAACTCTAGAGCGAGAAAGTTTGAAATCTTTCTTTTATTATTTTCATCAACTTTAATCCGATATCATCTTTTGTTTCTCTGTTTCTGCACTCCCATATAGACAAAAACAAATGGTTTGTTGTAAGCTCTATTGCTATATGATTGATATCCATGTCAAATAGACCTTGACTAAACAAAAACACGAGTGCAATACAAAGAAACTTTTAACAACTTGAAAGGGTTGTGAAAGCTATTCTTAAACTGTTATGTGAACTTGTTTAATTAATTTAATTTTATCTTTAGAAAATATAGTGGTAAAATCTTTGTTTTGAAAATGTGCATCCAGTAATTTTCTCATGATTTTCTTTTCCTTATTCTCATCCCCTATTCCGGTCAAATTGAGTTTATGCATATAAAAAACTTGATGGTTTCTAATAAATGAAGTAACTTCATTGTTTGAATTTTCAGGCCAATGATTTGAGAAGATACTAGGAAAAGAAAGCATGGATTGCCAGAATAAAGTTCAGAAAAGGATATGATTTCTGAGTTAAAGCTTATTCAGCTTATCTGTTTCTTACAAAAAATGACCTTTGTATTTGAAAGTGAAAACCATCCAAGGTGGGACAGAAAATTTGTATCAGGTAATAGAGGAGATCTCTAGTTTCAAGTGAATCCTTTCGGTAACTTACTCTCTATCTAATAGAAATGAAGCGTCATAACTAAATAGCCAATATTCACATTGATGTGCCAAATGTTCTGATAGAGCCACTGATCCATAATTAATAGATGAAGTTATGAAGACATGCTACGTTTCAATCACTGGTCATTTTGTAGGTAGTTTTTTCTCTAGTAGAAATAAAGCGTCATAAATAAACAAGACGCGTTATCGTCGTTTTGCAAATTTTTCCTTGATGGTGTGGGGGATCGTGTGATTTTCATGATTAGATAATTCTAATGCGAGATTTAACATTTTTTTTAAGTATCCATTTATAATACATATAAAACATTGAATGAGTTTCCACACATTCAAGTTGTCTTCAGATATAAGAATTGGAATTTAGTAATAATTAGAGAGAGAGAGAGAAAAGAGAACTTGACTTGTCAAGCCTAGAATTGTGGAATTGACTATTGATGCTCATGCATGTTGTTTTTCTCTTATCCTTCTTTTGTTTTGCAATCTGAATGCAATTAGATGTGTCCTTGAGTTACCGTCAATCCAGAAAAAATCATTCATTTTTAAAATTTTACTAATATGCATCTTAATTTGTTAATTCATATTAATTATATAATATTTTGATTTTATGATAGCTTTATTAGTTATAATATGAAGCATACGAATATTTGATTTATTGATTAATGTTTTATTTTTTACTTAAAAAATAGAGATAATCTTTTTTAATTAAAAAAAAAAAACGATAGCCATAAAAAGTTTTTATTTCCTATGATATATATTTGACTAACACCTTACTCCAAATGAGCACTTTAGAGAATAATCGCCATTGGGTGGATTTTGGATAAATAATTTTTTTCCATCAAATCATGTCAAATTCCATAGCATTCCACAATTGCACCAACAAATTAAAAATTATGTTCCATCCTCGTGGTTTCCTCCAAAATTCCTAATCGAATCATTAAGACATGAACCAATCAATATCTTTTCTTTTTTCCTTTGTTTTTTGTGCACCAAAGACTAAACAATATTTATCATGATTAATCGCAATTATAAGAAAAGGATTTTTTGTATTCTAATGTAAAAAGTTTGTGTAAGAGTTTATATTTCACTTAAAAAAAGAATAAATAAGAAAATCATATCAACAATAATATAATTAATGTGAATAAAAGTAAATATATTTAATTAATATTAACTATTATTAGAAATATTGTAAACATGATTGATTTTAAATCTTATATACAATCTATACAATATATATTACAAATACAATATACTTATATATAACCATTCAAATGAATATGGACAAAGTATGATATAAATTGTGATTTTTATTATTAATAATTAAATTGAAAAACTTGGTAAAATAAACAGTGAGAATGTACATGAATTTTAACATGCACACATTAATTATTAATAAAATATAAATATCTTTTAAAAATATATCAGTTAGGCCAACAAATATGTTTGTGATATAAATTACATAGCATATGAATAACCGTTTTCAACATATTTAATTTCCAATTGTAATTTTATTTCATTATTAGAACTATCATAATTGATAGAATTATTATTAACAAAATATAATTATATTGATATATTTGCATGTATTAAAAATATTCAATTAAGATTAATTATTAAAATCATCAAATAATTAATTATCTCACATTATAATTCTCGTGTTAATCCTTTTGAATGGGTTGAGGAGTGCAAAATGAATGAAGAATTGGGTTTCTGCCCTTAATTAATTAGTCCTTAAAATTTGGCCCAACAAATCCCTTTGAAAAAACTTATACGTGTATTTAATTAAGCTTGAAGTCCATTGATTATTTAACATCATTGAACAACGGCAAAGTTGGAACTTTTTTTGTTTTAATACATATGAGTTTAGATTACACACGATAAGAAGTAATCATTTTTGTCACATATTTTATGATAAAAAATTTCATAATTTTAATTCCATGCAATATTGATGATTTATTTTAATTTTATACAAAATTCAAAGATTTATTCAAAGATTATTTTTATTTATTTCAATGCAAATAATAAAAAATAAAATAATTTATTATATCAAATTTTACATACATTAATGACCAAATTGTAATGTCATGTCGGTAATAAGATGTTAATAATGGAAACTATATTATTAATGAATTTCACAAATGTTGATGATTAAATTGTGATTTTTTAAAAGTTACCTGATTAATATAAAAATTCTTGAAAAGTCAAGTGACCAAATTTATTATTTATCCTTTATTTTAATATTTGAATTTTTTAGAAATTTTAATTGTTACATTGATAATACTATATGATATATTAGATGATGTAATAATGTCACGTAACGAATGGTATCCGATGTAAAAAATCACATCAGCCAATCATTAGCCTTTAATAGTTTAGTAACAAAATGTTTTTTGTTTAATTACTTATTACAAACAAAATACAAATATCAAAATACAAATATTTTTTGTTTAATTATTTATTAGAAAAAATAAAATACAAACAATATTATAACAAATTAAAAAGTACTTTTATTATGATATTTTAAGCATAATGTTATCTCATTTTATGAATTTATTAATAGTATATTTTTAAATCTATAATCATTGCTTTTCATTGATTTTCTCAATTTTTAATTGAATTTATTTTAGATAACAACTATTTTTATGTTATGCAATTATATTGTATTGTTATTTTAATAATCTTTCTAGGATTAAAAGATGTAGCTAAAGATGTGATTGAAATACAAAAATATTGATTCACACTGGAGTCACACTCTTTTTGGATTTCTTCAACTCAAATCAGTAAAATAATTTTACAACCCAAAATATATAATTAAAACTCTTTGTTATTTCTTTTTAGTTTTGATAATTTCATAATTGTTCCAATTTTTATATTTTAGTCCATATAATTGTACAGAAATTTACTACCAAATGCAAATTGGTGTTTAAACATTCATTTTTTTACCGAATTAATTACATTAATTTTTTTTAATATCTATTTATCTTACTTTTTTTACTATTTATTTTTTAAAAGTATGAAATGCATAGTTGAAATCAATTTATCCTAAAATCATGGTAATTTACTAGAAATATGACTCTTACCTTTTTTATATATTAACTCATTTCCAAACCAAATTTATAATTTTGATTTAATTCAAAAATAATTTTTTCCTTTCCAATCATATCTCATTAAATGTTATGATTCAATTTCTTTATCATTTTGTTCACCACTTAAATTATAAAATGTTGAATTGACTCGAAGTATATTGTTGTAACTTTTATAATTTTACCTGATCAATTAAAAGTTTTTATTACCATTTTGCCTTTTGTATTCTGTTTTCTATTTTTTCTTTCATTTCATATAAATTTATTAGCTTTTTCCACTAAATAGTTGTATAATATGCTTTATTTACTTATAAGAATTGACTTAATTTTCTAGGTACTGCCCACCAATTTATTTGCTTATTTTCTAATACTATCTATAATTGAAATTTTGTAGAATATTTTAAAAAATTATATTTTAATGCAACATTTCATAATATTTTAGATAGGTTATATATTTTTAAAAAAAGAATTGTGTCAAGAATACTTATTTGATTTAAAATAAAAATATATATTTATATGTATATTTTAAAAATTTTTATTTTTATATAAAATTCATTAAATATATTATATATTTTTTAATATATTAATTATATTATTGTTAAATTTTTTATATATATGATTATTACCCATGCATTGCACAAGCTTAAAACTAATTAAAATTTTTAAAGTTCAATATCATATTTTAGAGCCCATTCATGATATTAATCCAAATCAAAATTTTATCGAAAGTTATAAAATTTTACTCATTTAATATCAAAATTGAAATTAAATTATTAGTATATATCACTATTATAATAATATTAAAAAATTATTTCTTAAATTAAAATTTTAAAGATAAAATTACATTTACATCATGAATGCACCAAAAACTAATATATAAATAGTACATTCACAGACAAAAATTAATAAATTAACAAATCAATCTAAAACAATGCAAAAGTTGGCTTAAATCATATATGATGAAATTCGATTATGAGATCTAAAGGTTCCAAGAACTCAAAAGTTAAAACCTCGTGAACAAAGTGTACTTTGTGAAAAACAATGTCTTCGACTTGGTTTTAAACGCGTACTTGCCTCATTGATTTTTTTTTAAAAAAAATTATGTCAGCCACTTTTGTGAGAGTAATGTTAATGACACTGATATTGGCCTGAATTGGTTAGGCCAATAGAAATAAAATTCTTTTGAAAAATTAACTTGCTTGACCTTGCAATGTTATTTCATACTCCATACATGATTCATATGAAAGTGAATTTCATGTTTTAATAGAGTTTTAGTTAGTTGGAAATTATAAGCTCTGGCGTTCGGTTTTCCAAACAAGACGCGTTATTGTCTCACTGCAAATTTTTCTTTGATGGTGTGGGGGATGGTGTGATTTTCATGATTAGTTAATTCCAGTGCGGGATTTAGAATATTTTTAAAGTATCCACTTATAATATATATATATATATATATAATTGATCACAAATTTATTAATTTTATCGATGAAAAGGGATGTCCAACGAAATATTGTTAACAAATCTTCTTGTTTTACAATCTTTAGGGATATCTACAAACACTTTAATTGAACATGTGGATCCACCCTGATTCACTCAAGGTGCCTTCAATTATAAAGATTTGAATTGCAAATTTTTCCAAGATGGAGTTACAGACTGTGATTTTCATGATTAGTCCATTCAAGTTGCCTTCAATTATAAAGAATTGGAATGCAAATTTTTCCTAAACGGTGTTGGAGATAGTCTAATTTTCACGATTAATTCGTTGAAGTTGCCTTCAACTATAAAGAATTGGAATTTAGTAATGATTAGAGAGAGAGAGAGGAGACCTTGACTTGCCAAGCCTAGAACTGTGGAATTGACTATTGATGTTCATGCATCTTGCTTTGCTCTTATCTTTCGTTTTAAGCCATGGAATGGAATAAAATATGAAGATGTTTTTTCTTATTTGCAACAGTGAATGCAATTAGATGTGTCCTTGAGTTACCGTCAATCCAAAAAAAGCCTTTCATTTTTTGAATTTTACTAATATGCATCTTAATTTTGTTAATTCATATTAATTATTAATTTTATTTTAGAAATTTTACTTTTAAGGAAAATTGATACTTTCAACTTTTTCTTTAAAAATATTTTTCTTCAAGTTTTATTTTTAAGGAAAATTGATACTTCCAACTTTTCTTCAAGAAATGCTTTTTTTTTTTTTAATTTTATTTTTAAAGAAAATTGATACTTTCAACTTTTCCTTAAAAATTTTTTTTTTTTTTGGAAATTTTTAGTTTATGTTTTTTATTCTTTTTTTTTTAAATTTATTCATGCAAAAATACTCTAAAAAATATAAGTAAACACATAAATAAAAAATATACCAATAATAATAATAATAAATAAAATACCAAAAAAAAAATCAAAACAGCTCGACTAGAAGGTTGGCGCGACTCGGCTCCAGACATAGAAAACGGCTCAAAGGTGCAGCTCAGGGGGAAATCGGCTCGGCTTGGCTCGACTCGACAGAAAGGTCTGCGGAGCGGGTTGAAGCTGATCGTGCTACGGGTCGGATCGCCCCAGGTGGAAACGCGCGGATCTTGCTCTTAGCTAATACCTAAAACGACATCGTTTTATGCGGCTATATAAGCCAGAATTTAAACCTTTTGCCTCAGATCTCTCCCTTACACTTTCTCTTTACCCTCAACTTTCTATCCCTCTTTCTCTTGGGATAGAAGAACCAAGAATGAAAACTTCAAAGGTTTCTAGATTCCAGCACCAGCGCCGTAGTGATCGTCACCGGTGCCGCTATACTCCACCACTGTCCGATGACCGATCAAGCCAAAATTCTCCTCGTCGCTACTTATTGCACTTTTCTTCTCGAATATGGGCTCTTTTTTCCAAAAATCACTCTTTACAAGTGTAGATCTGAAGTTGAAGCTTCGGGTTTTCCTTTCTTTGTTCCAGCCTTTTTCACCGTCAAATCTTTTCCAACTTTTAGTATATTATTTCTCGCGTTAATCCCTTCGTCCTCACCATATGTTCTGAATTGATGTTGATGTGGTTGACTGACGATGGGTGATTATCCAACAAGAAGCTGATGGTGGTGGCAAGTCTCGATTTCTATGGTTGGTAACTTTTGTATGTATTAGTGCTAAGGGGCTTTGATGGGTGGAGACAGTGTTTACGTTGGTAAAGCTCAGTGAGGGCTCTGTATGTGTGCTGCTACTTTCTGTATAATCCTCTATTTTTGTTCTCGATACCACTAGGTTACTCTGTTTTTTCTCTGTATTCTATTTTCTAATCCCTTATTTCCTTTTTGTTTTACAGGACAATGGAGTGAGATTCTTTTTTGGGCTACAGAGTTTCAATCAGAATAATGGTCACTTCTAATTGTTTGTTGGAATTGAACTTGGGGCTGTGGTTGGGTGTGTCGCGCACCACTTTGGTTCCAGCATGATGGACTTGTGGATGTTGAGATGATTTTGCTCTGCTTTTTTTTTTTTTTTTGTTTCCTGGAGTCTTTTGAGTAATTGCTGGGTGTTCTAGATTTTCTTTTTTGCTAGGTGTTTGGTGGCTGTATGACTCTCGCTAATAGAATTAGGATTGAATGGAATCAAACAAAAGAGGCTTTTCGGTACGTAGTGTTGTTTAGGGGTATCTCACAAGAGTTGGTTGGCAACGGCAACATGGTTTGATGAGGGTGTAGATGGTAATGTGGATGTGACAGTATGTTAAGAATGGTGATGAAGTTTTGCTCGATTTTTCTTTGTGCTTTTTATGGCTTTCTGTGTGTAGCTTTGGGGTTCGATTTTGGGTTGATGGTAGACTAGGGTTAGATAACTATGCAAGGAGTATTTTGCTGGCAATAGTTTTCCTAGGACCTTACTGATGTTTTTAGGAATCACTCGATTTTTTTCTTTTTTGTTATTGCCCCCTTATTCGATTCGTTATTCCCTTTTTATTGCTGTGAATTGCAATGATTTATAAAATCTATGTGATTGAGTTTTAGTTCAATTCTGATTATCATCCAAAGCTAAAGATTAGCATCTAGTTATGCTTTCTGATAACAATCATCACCAAGCCTAATCTCATTCTTTCAGCTTTTTTTTTTTTAAATTAATCAGATAATGGAGAAAAAAATGAAAATAAACAATTGATAGACCATAAAATAAAAATAAAAATGATAAATATGAAATAAAAAAAATGAAATAAAAATGAATAAAAATCCCTACAATCGAGCTTGGATTAGTCTCAATTGACAAAGAACCTCAGACAAAATGCGGTGTTTACAACTGCCCCTCTTTGCACAGTTCTTATGCAACAGGAATTGTGCGAAGATATAGACACATTTCATATTTAGATAATTAGCTCGACACAGTTTTTTTTTAATCAGACACTTAAACTTGCTGAAGGGCACAAAACTCCCCTAAGAAGAGGCTGACAACTTTCAAAAAAATAAAGGCTCCTCTAAATAGAGGCTCAATGACTTTAAAAAATAAAGGACTCCCCTAAGCAGAGGCTAACAACTTTTGGAAAAATAAAGGCTCCTCTAAGCAGAGGCTTAATGACTTTGAGGAAAATAAACAAGACTCCTCTAAACAAGGCTCCTCTAAACAAAGGCTCAACGACTTTGAGAAAAATAAATAAGACTCCTCTAACAGAGGCTCAATGACTTTTGAAAAAAAAATAAATAAGGCTCCTCTAAACAGAGGCTTTACAACTTTGAAAAGTAAAATGCTCCTTGACAATCATGTCCAAATGAGTCATAGATCAGATTTAATAAAATTTGTAATGGAAACTCAATGATTCACAATTTGAGTTTGAAAATCAAAGGTTGAAATTTGTAAGAACCTTTAAGCTTCGTAAGAATTCACTAAAATTTGATTCTCAAAATTTCAGTTTCACAAGATTTCAGACATTCAAGAATTTGGATTTGTAAGATTTGCATTTGCAAATTGCAAAACTCATATCTAACATTTAAAGATTTTCATTCAAATTTTGAAAATTCTCATTCGAAGCTTCTCATTCAAATTCAAAAGTTCACCTTCAAGAAATCTTAGAGTTTCACATCTATGTTCAAAGGTACTAAAAAATTTAGAGATTCGCATCCAAAAGTTGAGTTCAAAGCTTTTCGTTTGAATTTTGGAGGTTCATATTCAGAAGTTCAAAACTTTTCATTAGTTAAAAGATTCACACCCAACAAACTTTAGGGTTTCACATCTCAAAGATTCTCATTTGAAATTCAAAGATTCTTATTTGAATTCGAAGATTTACATTCAACAAATTTTGGGTTTCATACCTCAAAGATTCTCACTTAAAATTCAAAGATTCTCATTTGAATTCGAAGATTCACATTCGACAAACTTTAGGATTTCACATTTAAAATTCAAAGATTCTCATTTGAATTCAAAGATTCACATTAGACAAATTTTGGGTTTCACACCTCAAAGATTCTTACTTGAAATTTATAGATTCTTATTTGAGTTCGTCTTAAAGAAAATGTCTTAAAGATTCTCATTTAAGACTCAAAGATTCTCATTTGAAAACGTCTTAAAGATTCTCATTTAAGACTTAAAAATTCTCATTTTAAAAAAATTAGGATTCTTGTCAAAAGATTCACAATTTTTTCTTTAGGTGACTCAAAATTTTATATGTCATAATCAAGGATGTAAGTGCAACAATTTGGATTCACATAATAATGTAGATGCCATATCATAAATCATAATTTCCATGTTTGCTGGCTGATGCATGTCCAAACAAAACTTTAAATATTCGTTGAATCATGTGCATGTACTATTCAAATGACGATGCAAACATAATGCATGTAATGCAGATAAATGTCATGAAACTCTAATTAATTGTGGTTATGGTTCTTAAAACTCCACCATTTCTCATCTTCCTTTTATAGCTCTTCAACACTTTAGAACAAGTTTCATCAATTGATATTTGACCACAATTCACAAGCCTTTCAGTACTAACCATTCCAAAACAAATTTTGTCCATCATCATTTGGTCACCACTCATAAGCTGCTTAGCACTAGTTGTTTCAGAACAAATTTTTTCCATTGATCTATATTATTTCCCTTATTTAATCATAGCTAACAGGCTTTGCCCTCTATTCATTTTGTTGAGCAATCCATCCCCATGTTCATCATTTGGCCATCCCATGTGTCTTTTTCAAGTTTCTGCCATCTCTTCATCATTTTTGCCATCGATCATCCTGGATTTCTTTTCAAAGGAATGCAAGAACCTCTTAAACACATATTCATTCATTCATTCATTATCATTTCAATTCTTGACAAACACAATGCAATCAAACCTTTTTTGGATTCTTTTTAGGGATGTGAGAACAAAAGAGTAGAAAGTGCATTGGGAGAAAAGCAATCAATGACAAGTGAGTCTTGGTACAAAAGCAAATAGGGGAAAGAAACAAGTTGGATGTATGTCATTGGGACAAATGAATATTCAAATAATTTTGAACATTAATCCAAGATTCTTTTTCGAAAACTCATTTCATTGACTGCCGAAATCATTTTGAGCTCATCAAACTTTGCCTCAGCTTTGGAAGATCTTTAGATGCCTTGATCTTTTATATATTTGAACTGTTCATCCAACTTTCAACTCAGAGATTTGGTCTACCCAAATCGTCCTTTCGGGTTTTCAATTTGAGTCTTCATTTTTTCTCCTTTCATATTTCATACTTTTTCATTTTCTATTTTTTTCCTTTTTTCCTTTGTCACTTTTTCTCCTTTTTTTATCCATTTTTTTCTCTTTCTTTTTTTCATCTTTTTTCATCCTCTTCTTTTCTTTTTTCTCATATTTCATCCATTGTTGATATCTCTCACACATTAATCTCTAGAGCATTATAACATGATTCCATCATGAGTACGCCTTTGCCCAACATATGATTATTCAATTCGAGCATTCACACTTGATCTAAATGGACTTTTCAAGGTTGTAATGTAGGCCATAGTGTGGGGTCATGAAAGAAATGGATAAAATAGGCTTAATATATATGTTTAAAAGGTTCAAAACCAATGGATCATTTATTATTTGATGCAACTTGACATTTTGCCCCATTCCTTATTTCACTATTTTTTCCTTTTTCATTGATCTCATTCTTCACAAAAAGATTCCGTTTACTTTGCCCCAAATCATGTGTGGCATTCATTTTCTTTTTTCTTTTTTCTTTTTCTTTCTCTTTTCATCTTTTTTTTTGTTTGCTTTAAGACCTTTTATGATCTTTTGCTTTTTTTTTTTCAAAAATTACCCCCCAGTGTGGAGGGTGATCCTTGGTCAGGGTTGTTTAGAGAAAAAAAATCATAATAGGCTCAAAAAGGGTAGCAATGAATGGTTTTTCGAATGATAAAAGAAAGATAGCCATTTTTCATCTCAAATATAAATGCTTTCTTTAAAGATCATCTATTAAGCAAAAATAAGCTCATGGATCTTTATAAAAGATTGCATCTTCAAGATATATCTATTCTATATCTACTAGCAGCTAGCTTCTTTTGTTCAAAAAATCTTTTCAGATCAAGGCGAATGAGTTTTCAAAATTAAATCTCAGAATTATTGTTAGCATTATTGTCTAAACATTCATCATTAAGAATAAGAATGGAAATGAAAAGTTATGAAAGGTGACAAAGCATAAAACAATGGTTAAATGAAAGAAAAAAATGTAATGAAATGCATCAACTTTTCTTTTATTAAAATGATAACAAATGAAATCCTATTACATAAAAGAAATACTAACATTACTATGAAAGAAATCTAGAATGACAAGTAGCTTCCAATCAGCCTTCACATCTTTCTTTAAAATCATGCCCCTGTACAATTAGGTGAATGATTTTTATTGACAGCTTGCCCTTCTGATTCATCAAAACTCACTAAGCCTTTTTAGATCAAACTTTACACTTTATGTTTGAAAGTAGGGCAAGTTTCAATAGAATAACCCATATTTCCATTTCAATAGGACATACCACCTAGCAGCAGAGCCCGTGAGGATGTCTTGGAACACATGCATTAATAGCTTCTCATTATTAGCATAGGCAACCATTTTTCGACAATACATGATAATGTGGGTCTTCGAACATTTTGTACCATCATATTTTTCAAACTTTGACACTTTGAACTTTGTAGGAATAACAAAATCTGAGACTAAACAGAGCCCAGCTGCATCCACTAAACCATAAAAACCAACTCCTTCCATTGCTCGAAACCTTTCCTCTAACAAGTTCATCTTCTGTTCAACTTTTGAGGCTTCTAAAGTCTCATTTTCTTTGGGCCTTAGCTTTTCTTTCTCTTTTGGATCATCCAAATTAGGGATCGATTTGGTTCTACTGCATTCTTAAAAGACAAGATTTACATAACTCTGATATTGCCCCGAGTTTGAAGCTGATGCCATTCTAAGGTATGTGTACCCTACAGGATAGGTAAACTGCTGTGGTGGTGGACCTTGTGTGGGTTGGGCTTAATGTGGCCCAAAACTGAAAAGATATAGAGGGTCAGCCACTTTTTATGATGGAGCATCTTGTTGGCTAGTACATTTTTCTATACCCTTCCTTTTATTAAACTTGTTCAAGGCCTCCAAAATCTTACTCAACTCTTTTTCTAGCTTCTCTTGAGCTTTCTCTATCCCTTCAAGATGGTTGGAATTTTCCTATTCCATTTATCTAGCTCAAGCTCTTATATTGCATTGGTGAGTGAGGTTGCTTGGTGGAGCTATCCTTGAACTTTTTACACAACAATTATGATTAGAAATGTTACACTATGCTTTATGTATGATATGTTGATGCATTAATGAAATGTACATTTTCATGGATGAAATCTAATATGAAAATGATGCAGATGCATAATGTTACATATGACAATAAAAATGATGCATGACATGATAATACAAATACACAAAGTCAAACAATCAAAACGATTAGATCAACACAACTTATTCTTTCTTGTGTCCTAGTTTTGAGGTGTATCTATCATTGGGTAGAAAGGGCTCTATCTAGGGTTAGGCACTTCTAAGGTTCACTATATGTGGTTCAAAGCCAAAGTCTAAAGGTTCCCAAATTACTTCTTATATCATTGTTCGTCACAGACTAGTAAAGCACCACAATCCTCACCTATTATAGGTTGCAAGCAGAAAAGGTTTAATTTAAGTGAGAGTATTTCGCTAACCACTACGAAGGCACTAAAACCTCACGAAAGCATAGGTACTTTTCCCTCATAGTGGAACGAAGTTCGTGTATAGAACTCATATCTTGCACATGCATATGAATGATATAATTATCAAACAAATAAATGCATAAAAATCTTTACAAAAAAAAAATTCAATTTTATTAGGCTTTTGGATAACACAAATTTATTTGCTGGCTTGACTCTCAACTATCCCTAGTGGAGTCACCAAACTGTTATAACGTCTAGATCTAGGGATTTTTCGCTGGACATTGACTTGAGGAGTCGCCACCAATTTTTTTTTTAGGTGCAATTGACCACCCAAGGAATCTATTCTTTCAATGAACACTTAAGCTTAAGGGATCCAAAAAGAATAGGTTCGAGTCTATTAACCAGAATAGGCTTTGGGAGTTCGATTATGAGTGAGAAAGGTTATAGCACCCTTACAAGGCCCATTAAAAGATGGTACCAGCTTAATTTTATGTTATCTAATAAGCCTTAAAAAATTTTACCAAGTAATTAATTATTGGAAACTATTCTTAATTAATTCCAATACTTTTGGTAAAAAATTAAGAAAAATTCCCACCTTAAGAGTATACAAGAAAACTATTGTTTCACTTGTAGAGGCTCCATTGTCAGATTATTTAATATTTAAAAATTTTCACAGAAAGAGAAAAAAAAGAATAGTTATTCGACTTTTGATATTAATCTTTTTTTTATTTTATAAAAAAACTCATTGTTTTTATACAAGAAAAATTGATACTTTCAACTTTTCCTTAAAATGCTTTTTTTTATAATTTTTATTTTTAAGAAAAATTGGTACTTCCAACTTTTCCTCAAAAATGTTTTTTTCTAAAATTTTAATTTCAAGAAAAATTGATACTTTCAACTTTTCCTCAAAATGCTTTTGAAAATTTTTATTTTAGAAATTTTATTTTTAAGGAAAATTGATACTTTCAACTTTTCCTTTAAAAATATTTTTCTTCAAGTTTTATTTTTAAGGAAAATTGGTACTTCCAACTTTTCCTCAAGAAATGTTTTTTTTTTAATTTTATTTTTAAGAAAAATTGATACTTTTAACTTTTCCTTAAAAATATTTTTTTTGAGAATTTTATTTTCAAGGAAAATTGATACTTTCAACTTTTCCTTAAAAATTTTTTTTTTTTGGAAAATTTTATTTTATATTTATTTTATTCTTTTTTTTAAAATTTATTCATGCAAAAATACTTTAAAAAATATAAGTAAACACATAAATAAAAAATATAAATAATAATAATAATAAATAAAATACCAAAAAAATATAAAAAAAATCGAAACGACTCGGCTGGAAGGTTGGTGCGGCTCGACTCCAGATATAGAAAACGGCTCAAAGGTGTGGCTCAGGGGAAAATCGGCTCAGCTCGACTCAGCAGAAAAGTCTACGGAGCGGGTTGAAGCTGGTTGCGCTATGGCTCAGATTGCCCCAGCTAGAAACGCGTGGATCTTGCTCTTAGCTAATACCCAAAACGATGTCATTTTATGCAGCTATATAAGCTAGAATTTAAACATTCTACCTCAGATCTCTCGCTTACACTCTCTCTCTACCCTCAGCTTTCTCACCCTTTCTCTCTAGGGACAGAAGAACCTAAGATGGAAACTTTAAAGGTTTCCAAATTTTGGCACTGGCACCGCCGTGATTCATCACCAACATCGTCATACTCCGCCATAGTCTGGTGATCGATCAAGCTAAAATTCTCCTCATCGCTACTTCTTACACTTCTCGTCTCGAATATAGGCTCTTTTTTTTCAAAAATCACTCTCTACAAGCATAGATTTGAAGTTGAAGCTTCAGGTTTTCCTTTTTTCGTTGTAGCCTTTTCCACCATCGGATCCTTTCCAACTTTTAGTATATTATTTCTAGCATCAATCCCTTCGTCCTCACCATACGGATTTCCTAGAAGTTTCATCGATCATCGCTTGCCACTGTTGCCACCAGGGTAAGTTTCAGGTTTCCCCATTTTTTCCTCTTTTTTTTTTTTGGTTTGTTTGATCTTATGCTTTTCATTTTTGATCTTTGGTTTCTGATTTTGCCACGTTTCTAAATTGATGTTGATATGGCTAACTGACAAGGGGTGATTATCCAATAAGAAGCTAATGGTGGTGGTAAGTCCCTATTCTTATGGCTGGTAGCTTCTGTATGTGTTAGTGCTAAGGGGCTTTGATGGGTGGAAACAGTGTTTGCATTGGTAGAGCTTTTTGAGAGCTCTGTATGTGTGCTACTGCTTTCTGTATAATCCTCTATTTTTGCTCTCGATACCACTAGGTTACTTTATTTTTTCTCTGTATCCTCTTTTCTAATCCCTTATTTCCTTTTTGTTTTACAGGACGATGGAGCAAGATTCTTTTTTGGGCTAGAGTTGCAATCAAAACAATGGTCGCTTTTGATTGTTTGTTGGAATTGAACTTGGGGCTGTGGTTGGCTATGTTGCGCACCACCTTGGTTCCAGTGTGATGGATTTATAGATGGTGAGATGATTTTGCTCTACTTTTTTTTTTTGTTTCCTAGAGTCTTCTGAGTAATTGCTGGGTGTTCTGGATTTTTTGTTTTGCTAGGTGTTTGACGGCTATATGACTCTCGCTAATAGAATTATGATTGAATGGAATCAAACAAAAGAGGCTTTTCGATATGTGGTGTTGTTTAGGGGTATCTCACAAGAGTTGGTTGGCAATGGCAACATGGTTCGGTGAGGATGTAGATGGTAATGTGGATGTGACAGTGTGTTAAGAATGGTGATGAAGTTTTGCTTGATTTTTTTTTTTTGTGGTTTTTGTGGTTTTTATGGCTTTCTGTGTGTAGCTTTGGGGTTCAATTGTGGGTTGATGGTAGACTAGGACTGGATAACTATGCAAGGAGTATTCTGTTAGCAATAGTTGTCCAAAGACCTTATTGATGTTCTTAGAATCACTTGATTTTCTTCCTTTTTGTTATTGCCCCCTTATCCGATCTCTTGTTCCTTTTTGAATGCTATGAATTGCAATGATTTATAAAACTATGCGATTGAGTTTCAGTTCAATTCTGATTATCATCCAAAGCTAAAGATTAGCATCTAGTTATGCTTTTTGATAACAATCATCACCAAGCCTAATCTCATTCTTTCAACTTTTTTTTTAATTAATCAGATAATGGAGAAAGAAAAAGAAAATAAACAATATATAGACCATAAAATAAAAATAAAAATGATAAATATGAAATAAAAAAAATTTGAAATAAAACTGAATAAAAATCCCTACAACTGAGCTTGGATTAGTCTCAATTGATAAAAAACCTCGGACAAAATGGGGTGTCTACAATAAAGATTAATTTGCAAAACAGAACTATGAGCCTTATCATCATTGAAACCCATTATTCATTCTTTAAAATTCAAAATGGACAAGCAATAAATATGTTTGTCTGTCTTCCACCTATTTTGATTTAACTCTTAGGGGGTGTTTGGTTTGTAGAATCTTAGATTCCAGATAAAAGTATGATTCTCAAAAAAATGCAATACACCAGGTTTTTTTTTTCCATTTTTAGGGCATCCTGTGTTCAGATTCATTCGTTTGGTTGGAGGAAATTCATATATATTAATTCTTAAATAATTATCATAATCTTCTTGACATATATGATGATAGCTTTTTATTAACTTTTATTAAAATAAATACTCAAATGACAAATGATGCCTTAGCAGTAAAAAAAAGACAAATATTTTATTTGATTGCTATTTTTATTTATAAAATATCATCAACAAGAAAAATATTAGGGTTTATTTAAGTTATATCATCAATATAAGTTTGATAGACTCCCAATTTTAACTCATCTCAACCTTTCAAACTGATGTTTCCATGGCCAAATGTCCAGTGGAGATTTCATACGAAACAAGATTGTTAAGCATCCAACTTAAAATCATTAGCAGTACTGATATAAGCAAACATGCCCAATAATCAAGGATTTTGGTTCAGTTGTTCCTTGGTGGAACTTGTAAATATTTTATTGTAGGATATCTCTTTGTCTTAAGAAATAGTAATAAACCATAAATGTTAGGTAATAATAATCTTTCCATTCCTTTTGTTCTTTGGTCTACTGTATATATCATAATGTAATTCTTTTATCAATACAAGTTGAGAACTCTTCTTCAATTTACAAACTCTCTTTTTATGTTATCAAGCAGCTTGTAGCACTTTCAAAGTTCTGCAACTTATCCCTCAAAATGGCTGGCACTCCGTCACAGAAATTGTAAATTGGAAAGAATTCTCAGCTTGTATTGATAAAAGGATTACATTCGAATATATACCGTAGACCAAAGAACCAAAAGAATGGAAAGATTATTATTGCCTAACATTCTGGTCTAATTACTGATTTCCTAAATAGAGGGATATCCTAAAATAAAGTATTTACAGGCTAAAGACAACTGAAAAATCTTTGATTATGCATTTTCCTTATTAGTGGAGGGCCCCAACCTGAATATAAGGCTACAGGAAATTGAAATTTTATTAGATGTGAAATAATCCACTTTAACAAAGGTTAGTCTCTCTTAATCTATCTAATCAAAATTCTTGTTATCTAAGATATCTGCAAGTTCTCGATCTATACTATCTGCCTTTTGAACTTGAACAACTTTTGAAACTAGAAAACCCAAACTTCAAGACATTAATCCAAAATTTGAAACCTTTTACAGAGCTCTACTTGGATAGTGTGAACATTTCAACTCAAAGTTGTGCTTTCATCTTATTATTTTTAGATAATAGGAAATTTAAGTTTATAGTATATCTTAGTGTTTTGTGTTAGACTAAACCCTAATCAATTAATCCAAATAAGTGAAATCAAGATCAAATAATAAATTGTTTACATAAAAGACAATAATTTATAGTGATTCAAAAATTAAATTTTAAAAGTTGTGAATGGATTAAATAACAATTATAGATTTATGGGGTAATTTACTCAAAATTTAATAAGTTTATCATAGAAATTAAAGGAAAGTTTTTTTTTTTTTCTTAAAGAGCAAAGTAAGAAGGATAAGTCTTAGTCTTCGCTTTATTCTTAGTCTTGGCATTAAACTTGCAAATTTGTCAATCTTTTTTCCCCCATCTTTACTCCACAAAAATAATAATCTTAACAGTTGCTTCGGTCTAAGTCATTAAAAAGACTAAAATATAGCAATAATAATTAATATACTTAAAACTCATTCTCGGTCTGTTAATTTAACTAGAAGACAAAAGATAACCTACATGAATATTAACATGCACACATTAGTTATTAACAAAACCACTTGTGCCTTCAAAATTTTCATGACATAAATTACATAATTTATAAATAATTATTTTTAATATATTTAATTATTAATTTTTTATTTTATTTCATTATTAGAACTATTATTGATAAAAGTATTGTTATTAACGAAATATAATTGTATTGATATTTGCATGAATTAAAAATATTCAATTAATATTGATTATCAAAATCAACAAATAATTAATTATTTCACATTATAATTTTTCTATGAATCCTTTTGAATGGGTTGTGGAATGCCAAATGAAAAATTGGGTTTTGACCTTAATTATTACTAAAACTTTGACGCAACAAATCCCTTGTAGAAATGATATATGCGACTAAGCTCCAAATCTATTGGATTATTTTTAATTTGGTGAAAATGGCCTTAGAACCCTGCTTACAAGAAAAGTGTGTATCAATAATTTGAGTTAAATGCTACAATGCCTCTAATTTTCATTTTAAATATGGAATACATATAGAAAAATTATTTAATATATTGTTAACGCAATTTTTTTAACTTTACAAGCAATATTTAAGAATATCAATGGATAAAGTATGGAGCAAATATAGTATTCCTAATCTTTATGTCCATATTTTTATATTATACCTGTTCTTATATTATGCTTTCGCTTAAAAGAATGATAAATCTTAATATTTGCTTTATACTTAGTCTTAGCATGAAGTATGCAAATGTGTCACTCATTTTGCCCCATCTTTACTTCACAAAAATAAGTATAAAGCAAGGACTAAGTCTTATCATAGAAATTTAAAAAAGTAAAAAAAAAAAAATCAAAGAAAGAATGATAAGTCTTAGTTTTTGCATTATACTTAGTCTTGGTATGAAGCATGCAAATGAGTCTTTTTGGTCCCATCTTTACTTCATAAAAATAATAATATTAGTGTTTGCTTTAGTCTAAGTTTTTGAAAAAAGTAAAATATAGAAATAATGATTTATACACTTAAAACCCATTCCCAGACAATTTAACTGGAAGACAGAAGATAACCTCCATTGAGTAAATTACTATTTTTTTTTATCTTTTTTAAAAGATAGATCAGACTTAAGTAAATTGCTAAGAAGATTATTTTTCATAAATAATGATAGAGCAAGAAGACTTAAATATTTGCATGATGGGAAGACTTAAAAGTATAAAGTAAAGAACATACTATCATTATCTTTATGAGTCCAAAATTAAAATATCAAATTTTTCATAAAGTATAATTTTGTGATTCATTTATAATATATAATATTTATATATTGACAATATATTAAATATAATTTTTTTTCAAACAAAATATGTTGAGAGTTTAAAAAATAATTATATCCTTTTGTTTATATCCAGTAATCATTCAATTCTATTAATATGTATAATATTTTTTAAAAAAATATTTTATATTTATATATTATTTATAATTAATTTTAAAAATTATTTATTATTTTACGATACAATATGATACTTGATATTAAATTCTCAAATTATAATACCTATTTCAATTTAACAATTATGCTGATATATATATTTTTAACTTTTACTTCGTGGCATATAATTATACAAGGTTAGACATAAATGTAAATTTTTTTTTAAGTTTATCCTTTTATTTATGATTAATTTTATAATAAAGTTTTATCATCTTTTACAGTAGAGAATGTATTAATCATTCTAATGGTAACATCTAAATATAGGATTTCTTCCGTCTCATTTTCTTTGTTCATCTTAAACGAAAATGTTATTATTTTTAAAGCTCTTCACTATTGTTATACTTAAGCGGTCATGTCAGCAGCCACATAATAAGTCTTACACATAGAAACCCAGTTAGCTACGTCATCACCCATGAGATAGAAAAGGTAAAATCAGACCAAACATGTGATTCACTATTCAACTTTCTTTACCCTCATTAACTACTTTCTGCTCTCTCATTTTTTTGCTTTTGGTGTATCTTACTAACCTGAACATTGGATGATGAGCCCCGAAATAACATCTTGATCATCAGATAGAATGCATTAATTTATAGGCAGAAAAAGGAGTAATTTTTGTTTCTTTAATTAATAATCATTATTCATACGTTCCATCAACATATAAGTTATTAACAAAATAATTTTCTTTTTAGTTTTTATTTGATCAATAGGAGTTTTAACAAATAATAAGTGTTAAACCATAATTATCTTTTAATTGAATCAAAAGATATTTACTTAAGTTAGATAATGGGATGTTGACCACATTATATTTAACACCTTCCAATATATATATATATATATATATATATATATATATGAAAGATCCACTTATACTAGTGTAACTTTTATATTTTTTTTGGATACTTGGATTAAAATTACTAAATTTAAAAATATTATTATGATTCAAATGAGTCATGGATTTAATTTGATCTAAAGATAAAAAAAAAGTGTAAGATTATACTAGTGCAAGTGGATCCTATTGGGAGTTTTAATGCAAAAACAAATTTCACAATCAGATCAAATACTAAATAAATCACAGCGAGAGGTAATATTTAATTTGGTTCGGCTCAATTGCCGACATCCAAGGATGAGAGAGAAAATTCACCATAAATGTATAGATTACAAAAAGTACAAAACACCATAACCAAACACTAATCTCTAGTCCCTGAAATAATTCTAGTTTCCATGCTCTCTAGTGTATAACTTATGGAATATCCTTTATTCTATGCAATTGGTGTTTTCCTAAACAAAATCTTTTTCACATCCCTATAAACTTATCTTCCATATAGATCTCATAATTCTCTCTCATAATTCTAAAAATTAAGACTCACTTCATATTTATAAGGCTCCATTACTTAGTTACTAAGAATTTCTATTTACTAAGAACTCTTACCCATTAAGAATTTTTATTCTTAAATAAACTTAACTACCAAGTAATTCTTTACCTAATAGAACTTCATTGGAATTTAAATAATTCCTCATTAGAATTTACGTCAATATCTAACAAATCTCCACTTTGACACAAATTCTATTGACCTTCAAGAAATCCCAACTAGACATGGTCAAATCAGTGCTGACTCCACCTGATTCAAATAAGATGGTAAAAACTCATGTGCAGCCAAATCAACTTCACCTGGTTGACTTCACCTACAACTAATGCCTTGTTGCAACATTTTCTCATGCATGTCTTCGATCTCACAAACATAATCTGTAACAACAAATCTCCTTTCACAATCGATGTGGGATAACTTCAACAATCTCCCCTTTTCACACATCGGGCCATAGGGTAGAGCTTTTATACCCAGCTCATGAAGAGATGTTGGCAACAATTGATGTGGGATAACCTCAACAATCTTCCTTTTTCACACATCAGGCCATAGGGGAAAACTTCTATGCCTGGCTCATGAGAAGATGTTGGCAACAATCAATGTGGGTGTTGGGATTTTTAAAGCAAAAAAAATTTTCACAATGAGATCAATACAAAATAAATCACATGCAAGAGGCAATATTTAATGTGATTCGACCCAATTGCCTACATCCACGGTTGAGAGAGAAAATTCACTATAAATATAGAGATTACAAAGAGTACAAAACACCATAAACAAACACTAATCTCGAGCTCCTGAAACAATACTAGTTTCTATGCTCTATAGTGTATAACCTATGAAATATCCTATATTCCAAGCAACTGGTTTTTTTCCAAACAAACTCTTTTTCACATCCCTTCAAATCTATCTCCCATATAGATATTTCATAAGTCTCTCTCATAATTTTAAAATTTAAAACTCACTTCACATTTATAAAGCTACATTACTTGATCACCAAAAACTCCTATTTACTAAGAACTCTTACCCATTAAAAATATTTATTCTTAAATAAACTTAATTACCAAGTAATTCTTTAACTAATAGAATTTCACTGGAATTCAAACTAATTCTCAAATAGAATTCGAGTCAAAATCCAACAAATCTCCACCTTGATACAAATTTTGTCACAGCAATGACCTTCAAGAAATCTCGATTACACATGGTCGAATTATTGTTGACTTCACCTTATTTAAATAAGATATCCAATACTCATGTGTAGCCAAATCAACTTCAGTCGGTTGACTTCACCTACAACTAATGCTTTGTTGCAACATTTTCTCTTGCATATATTCAATCTCACGAACACAATCTGCAACAACAAATCCTTTTCTACAATCGATGTGGGATAACTTCACCATATCTCTTTTATATATATGTATATATATATATATTCTTTTTTAATATATAAAATTGACAAACATGTGTGTTTAAATATATTTATATATAATAAGTATATGTTTATATTATAAATTTTTACGATTATATAAATTTATTCAAATAAATATAATGATAGAAATATCACTTTTAAGTTATATAATAAAATAATAAACTAAGTTTACTAAAGATGATTTTGGGTTAAATTGGATTTTACCTAATTGAAAACTTGTCAATTTGCCATTCGCATAAGTTTATAAATTCTGAAAATTAAACCTTATCTTATAAGTATTCACTTTTTAAGAGAGGTGAATAAATCATTTGAGTAAAGCTCTATGTTTGTATTCATATAATAGATATATATATTTCATTGTGCATGTAATTATAATTCATCATCATATATGAAAATGGTAATAAGAAAGCTAATTAATAATAATTATGATTCACATTTATATTACACTAATATTATGAGTTTGCTTGTCTCCTCAATTAATTCTTTGATGAAGTCAAGTCTTCTATGAGACTTGAGCGGTTTCAAGAATCATGAAACACAAAGCAAAGCAAGAAACATATTGAAGAGTCGAGTCTTCGTCGAGACTTGAGTGGCTTCATGAATCATGAGATACGTAAAGCAAAACAAGAAACATCTGTGTTCGACGCAAAGACAAGAAAAGCATGTACGAATAATGAATTGAAGACTAATTCATTAGCACAATATCCCATTAATTGTTGTACTATGCAAAAGCAATCATTTTCTCCCTTTTATATATAAATATATATATATATGAGTGATTTCACATTTTTAATTTTTAGATATTATTAGTATTAAGGTTCATTACAATTACAGAAATTATTCAAATTATATAATCATATCATATTCTTTTATTTTAATTTTTCACATTAAAATTTTATTTATATTCCCTCCATCAAATTTTGATTTTCTCTATATGATTTTCATGGTATTTAAGAAAATTGCTAATTAAATTTTGGTGTATTTTATATTAAAAGCTTGAATTTATTATATAAAATTTATATTTTGAGGTTTTAAATACAAAAATGTAATTAAAAAATCAAAATGATTTTGGAATATACTCCTATAAAAAGTAATAGCATTTTGTGTTGGAAAAACAAAGATGATAATTTTGAAATATCCTAGGGGACCAAATAGAGAATGATAGATGAAGAAAATGAGATAGTGAGAGTATAATTAATTACTAATTAGAAAATGAATTGAAAATAAGAAACAAATAACAAAAAATTAAAAACTTAGAAGTGATGATTGAAGACATTTGGAAAGATAAGTATAATTACGTAAAATTGATAATATATATTCTAATTAGGTATTGAAGTTGAAACTTATTATTTAATTTTGAATAATTAAAATTAAATAAAAAGAAAAGTTACTATTAATTTCTTGTGTAGCATGACAATGGGATTGAAACAAAAATTCACCAAATGAGGTCCTTTTTCTGACTTTGCCCGCAAAGAAAACCCATGCAAGATGAATTGAAGGTTAATTCATTAATAGAAAATCCCATTAATTTTGTTCTACGGAAACACAATCATGTTGTCCCTTTTATATTTGTAATGTTCTCGTTTGTAACTTTCACTTATTCATTAATATTAAGGTTCATTATCATAAAAAATAATATTGGTTAATATTTTTATTTGAAGTATTATAAAATATAAAATATGAATCTATATATTCTAAGTTCTTAGGATTCAAATCAATATTCTTTAACATTATTAAAAACAAAAATAATAAAAAGGACTATATATATATGATAAATTCAATATTAAATTATTAATATGTTGTTTTGAATTCTCAAAGATTAATATATGATAAACTCTATTATAGACCAATGAAAAACGCATAGTATTATAAAGAAACAATTGTTACAACAATTATTCTTTTCTCTGAATGCTTATTTAGAAAAAAAAAATTGATAAATATGAGGAAGTTGATGGAGGGAACAAAATTGATAAATATGAAGAAGAAGAAGAAGAAGAAGAAGAAACAAGCTTATTAGTTAGAATTTAAAAAAAAAAAAAATTTGTTCAATCTAATTTCATAATAACAGAGTTGAATTGACTGATAAATCTTTACAAAATTTACTTCCCATTAGACATTAAGGTTAGTGAAAATTTTTACTATTATTTAACTATTTCTACTATTCCCTTTAGACACGTACCACTATTACCTAACTTTGAGAAAGTTAATTTTTTATTTTTTTTTGTACAAATACATAATATGAAATAAAAAAGTGAGAATAAAAGAAAGAATATAGTGATAAAGATTAATTTACAAAAGCAAAACTATCAGCCTTATCATCATTGAAACCCATTATTCATTCTTTAAAATTCAAAATAGACAAGCATTAACCACATTTGTCTTCCATCTATTTTGATTCAACTCAAAAGTTCAAACTCGTACAAACATGTGGTTGGAAAAACACATTTGAACTTATCTCTTGAGATCAAAGGAGATATATAGCTACAATAACACTACGTAATATGAAGTACTTGTCTATAAATACCTGTATGCAAATCTCAAACTGCATAATCTTCCCTTCATTTTTTTATAGAAAGCCAACAAAACATGAAGAATCTTCATATCCTAACATCACTCATTTTTCCTACCCTATTTCTTTTCTCATGCTCTGTATCTCTTGTGCTATCTTTTCCCCTCCTTATACTGATCTCCAAAACCAGTGCCTTGATGACCAAAAATCTGCTCTACTGCAACTGCACCACGATCTTTACCATGCCCCAAATTTTACTTTCTCATCCAAAGTTGAGCTTTGGGATCCCAACACTGATTGTTGCTCTTGGAAAGGAATTACATGTGATGCTTTGGGTCATGTGATTGGACTTGATCTTAGCTACAAAAACCTTTCAGGCAGCTTTCACTCCATTTTCAATCTCCATCATCTTCAACGCCTTAATCTTGCTGGAAACAATTTTCATGCCACTCTGTTTCAATATGAGTTTGACAGACTCCTAAATTTAACTCATCTCAACCTTTCAAACTCATGTTTCCTTGGCCAAATTCCAGCGGGGATTTCATACTTGACAAGGTTAGTCTCTCTTGATCTATCTAATCAAGATTCTTGCTATCAACGGCATAACCAAATTCTCCATCCATACGACGACTTCCTCCACTACTATCCACTGCCTTTTGACCTTCAATACTACTATCCACTGCCTTTTGACCTTCAACAACTTCTTAAACTAGAAAACCCAAACTTTAAGACATTGATCCAAAATTTAAGTTCTCTTACGGAGCTTTACTTGGATAGTGTGAACATTTCAACTCAAAGTACTAAATGGTGTGAAGCCACATCTACAGCACTTCCTAACCTGCATGTGTTAAGTTTGTCGAATTGTGGTTTGACAGGTCCATTTTGTTCTTCACTCTCAAGACTTCCTTCTCTTTCTAAACTTTTCCTTGGTGGGAATTCAATTTCTTATTTGCCTCCCAATTTCTTGAAAATTTTCTCTCGTTTGATTTCTCTCAGTTTATCGAATTGTAATTTGAGTGGGCATTTTCCAACAGAAGTTTTCTTATTGCCAAAAATACAAAGCATTGACATTTCAGAAAATGACAATCTTGAAGGTCAGTTGCCAGAATTTTCATTAAACAATGCTTTACGAGTCTTAAAGATTTCTTCTACAAATTTCAGTGGAAAACTGCCAGAATCAATTGGTAATCTCAAGTTCTTGACAACTTTAGATCTCCATAGTTGTAAGTTCTTTGGACATATTCCATCATCAATTGCCAATCTTACTAACCTTGTGAAACTGGATCTATTCAATAACAATTTCAGTGGTTTTATACCTAGATTTCATAGATCTGGAGTTCCAAATCTCTCATATCTTTGTTTGTCGATGAACCACCTCTCTGGCTCAATTCCTTCTTCTTTATTTACTCTCCCATCATTGCATACCCTGTTTCTTTTTGGAAATCAATTGATTGGTGAAATTGGTGAGTTCCCTAATGCATCTTCTTCATTGATTGAAGCACTGTATTTAGGCTACAATAGCTTTAGCTCCATGAAGCTTGACATGTTCTTCCAACTCAAGAACTTAAGGGTTCTTGAGCTTTCCAATACGAGCTTATCAATTGACAGCAACATCACAAGCCCTGCTTTTCCCCAATTGGAGGAGCTATACCTAAATTCATGCAACCTTACGGAATTTCCAGAATTTATCAAAACACAAGACAAGTTGGCTTTTCTAGGTCTTTCTAACAACCAAATCCATGGTTTTGTGCCTAATTGGTTATGGAAGACCACTCTTTTAGGGTTAGACCTTTCCTTCCATGCGATTGATTTTTCAAAAGAGTTTCCTTCTGGTGACGCAAACTCCTCTTTTCCAATGTTTAGTATTTTGATTTTGCAATTCTGTAACCTAAGTATGTTTCCAGAGTTTTTAAAGAGTCAAAATAGTTTAGAATATCTTGACCTTTCAAATAACAAAATAAGTGGTGCAGTACCAAACTGGGTCTGGAAGAAAGTTTGTGGAATCTGGATCTTTCTAACATTCTCTCTCATCTTTGGACCAATTTTCACTAACCAGTCTCTAACCTTCTTCACATGGCTCTTTATCAAGACCTATTTGCAATTTGAGTCAACTTGAGATCTTTAATGCATCCTTTAACAAATTAAACGGGCCAATCCCAAGCTGCTTGGGCAATATCAGTTCTCTCAGCTCTTTGGATTTACAAAAAAATAATTTCAGCGGCAGCATACCAGATTTTGCAAAAGCAACCCAATTATATTGGCTTCAACTCAATGATAATAAATTGGAAGGGAAGTTGCCAAGGTCATTAGCCAATTGCACAATGCTCCAAGTTTTAAACCTTGGAAACAATACTCTGCATGACACATTCCCTTTGTGGTTGGGAAAATTGCCTGCGTTGATGGTCCTTGTATTGCAAGCAAATAGGTTTTATGGTCCAATTAAACATGTGAAAAATTGTTTTCAAGACTTGGATGTACTAGACATTGCTTTCAATAATTTTTCTGGTCAATTACCAATTGAATTCTTTCAAGCCCCTCAACTAAGGTCACTCAAAATTGGTGAGAATAAACTGGAAGGAAAGTTGCCGAGGTCATTAGCCTATTGCAGAAAGCTTGAAGTTTTGGATGTTGGAAAAAATATGATACAAGACACATTTCCTTTTTGGTTGGTGAAATTGCCTTCTTTAAAGGTTCTTGTATTAAGAGCAAATAGATTTTATGGTCCAATTAAAATTTCTGAGGACGAAAATGCTTTTCCAGAATTACACATATTGGACCTTGCTTCCAATAACTTTTCAGGTGAGTTATCTGTTGGATTTTTTCAATCTTTGAAGGCCATGAAGTCGATGGCTGATGGCAACAAAGCCAAGCCAGATTACATTGGAGACAAGTACTACCAGGACTCTATGACAATTGTGAATAAAGGGTTTGAAATTTTTTACAAGAAAATCTTAACCATCTTTGCTTGTCTTGACCTTTCCAATAATAGTTTCCATGGGAGAATACCGGAGGAAATACAAAACCTCAAGTCACTCAAAGCCCTAAACTTCTCCTACAACAGCTTCCTTGGCCCAATCCCTTCAGCACTTGGAAACTTAACTGAGCTTGAGTCGTTGGACCTCTCCCAGAACAACCTCTCAGGAAAGATTCCTCCACAGCTTGCAAGCCTAACTTTTCTTGAAGTATTGAATCTCTCTTACAACCAACTTGAGGGAATCATACCACAAAGCTACCAATTTGGTACATTTCCAAACGATTCTTACAAAGGGAACCCAAGATTGTGTGGGCCGCTTTGACAAAGAAATTGCAATGAAGTTGGTCCTGGAATGCAACCCCTAAGGAAGATGAAGAATTCATGGGTAGATGGTATTCTGTTTGGAAAATCGTATTGATTGGGTATGGATGTGGTTTGGTAATTGGGTTATCTATTGGATATTACAGTGCTGAATGAGATGGGGAACAAATGGATGGATAGGTTTACATGGAATCGGAATAAAAAATGGAGAAGATCTTCTAGGTGATTCCATCAAAATTCAAGTTTCAAATTCATTTGGTAAGCATTCAAGAACACTTAATAACTCAAAAGTTTTCTTATTGGTTCTTTCAGCTGTAGTTAATTGCCTAAACAAATAAAATTTTTTAAATACTCTCGTGCATTATAAGTGTGATATATATATATATAAATAATTGCACTAATTGATATTTGATTAAAGTGATTACTTTTGAAATTTAATTAAAGAAGGTTTCAACTTTGAACGACTCATTTCCTTTTTAAACTTAGCATTGCTTTTAAAACTGAAAACAAAAATTGCCCGCAACCCAGGATATGTCCTTGGAATTCCTAACCTCATTTTATAAATGACAATCATGAGTTTCCAAGTTAGTAATTTGTAAAAGACATGAGGGTAACTGGCATTTTGAGTTAGATTGGGTTGTCAACCATCTTAACAGCAAAGCAAAGCTTTGGCATCTATTGTCCTTAATTAGATTGGCTTGGGATGCTCATATATATTTTATTTGGCAGGAGCACAATCAAAGGAAGTTTGGCTAGCCATCTAAAGATATAGAAGCTATTGTTTCAACTATCAGAAGTTACTTTTCGCTTAGTTCAATAACAAGATTACCGTCTTCAGTTGACTCTTCCTCTTCAACAACAGAAATTGTGTCTGAAAGTTTTTGGCTTGGTGTTACGGTACTTGTGTCTCAGTTCTTTCTCTTCTGCTCACCTAAGATGATTGGCAGTATGCTGGTTGTATTGTGCTTGTCCTTCTGTTCTGTCTATAAGGTGGTGTTTTACTGCTGGGGTTATGGGGTTCCCCTGTTGTTACCCCATTTTGGTAACTCTGTTTTTATTAATAATTTCTGGCTTAGCAAAAGAAAATGTGTCTGAATAATTGGGACTGGTTCCTTCATGTTGCTTAGTTTGATTACTTTGCAAAAGTTAGATATTTCTTGACAGTTGTAGCAAGTCTAATCGCTTTCTTTGGGTTAATAAAATCATTCATCCAAAGAAATTCTTAACGAAAATCTTATTATCTTTAAGCTCTTCATTATTGTTATACCTAAGTGACTATATTAGCAGCCACATAAGTAGGGTCTTACACATGAAAACCCCAATTTGCGACCGTCGTCATCTAAAAGTTATAAAAACTAGAACCAGACCAGACAGATGATTCACTACTGAACTCTCTCTACTCTCTTTAACTGCTTACTCTCTCTCATTTACTTGCTTCTGCTATACCTTACTAACTTAACTTGAGCGTCGGGCAATGGCCTCAAAATAACATTTTTGGCACACTGACTTTCTACTCGTGATACGTCACACAAACTCTTCTTCTCAATCTCCAGGTAAAACCTATCGACTATCAGACAGGAATTACATCAACAATATCAATTCTTCAACTCAACTATTTGCAGTGCAGGAATTTGTTATAAGCCATGGCATGTACAAGAATGACTACGGCTACCACTTTAGCTGCCAAAACTAGAAGTTATATTTCCTAACACAGAAAAATCTTCACAGACCAAGCTCAAGCTAAGATGCCGTATTCCTGTATTAACTGCTAAATCACTACAAAGAAAAAAAAAAACAACGAAAAGAAAAGAACAAAGCTTCCAGTTCCAGTATCAAGCTCGACAATCCAAACAAACTTCGATTGTATTTTATTGTCCCTAACAACTATAGATTGACTATGCGAGAAAGATTGAAATATT
>NW_019168026.1:12590242-12696680 GCF_002303985.1 Durio zibethinus | reverse complement strand
TTTTAAGCTTTTGGATTTACAAAATTTGAAAACTTTTAAAAGTTTTCAAATTTGTAAATCTAGAAGCACTTAAAAAGTCTCTAGAATGCATATCCAAAAGCTTTTAAAAGTTTCTAAATTTGCATATCTGGAAGCTTAAAAATTTTGATAAGATATTTTCTCTTAACTATTTTTTTTTCAAAACCTAAATGTAACTTTTTTTATCGGATATTAAAATCTGGTAAGTTATATAATTTATTAGAAATACATATCTGGAAGGTTTAAAATTAAAACGAGATGGATAAATAAGTAATTTCACTTAAAAAGTTAAAAAAAATGGATGTAGAGAAAAAATGACACAGCATTTAAAATCACCCATCACAAAATTATACTTTATGAAAAAATTGATATTCTAATTTTGGACTCACAAAGAAAATGATAGTATGAAATTTTTTTTATTGGTATTTAGTCTTTTCTTTGTTTTATATTTTTAAGTCTTCCCATCTTGCAAATCTCTAAGTCTTCTTGTCCCATCATTACTCTAAAAAAATATTCTTAACAATTTGCTTAGGTTAAGTCTATTTTTTAAAAAAGACAAAAAAATAATAATTTTCTCTATGAAGGTTATCTTTTTTTTTCTAGTTAAATTGCCATATTGAGAATGGATTTTAAGTATATTAATTATTATTATTATTATTATTATTATTATTATATTATTATTATATTATTATATAATATTTTAGTCTTTTTTAATGACCTAGATTGAAGCAATTGCTAAAATTTTTATTTTTGTGAAGTAAAGATGGGACAAAAAGACTAACATTTGCATGCTTGATGCCAAGACTAAGTATAAAGCAAAGACTAAGACTTAGACCAATACATTCCTACAGTATCTATTATTTTTTCTTATTCCACCATTATAAAATCATAATTTCCAAAATAGATAAGTTTGAGAAGTAAGAATAAATGCGTTCTTTAGATTTTTTTTTTTCAAATTTTTTCATAAAAATGAAACATAGGTTTTTATTTTGTTGATTATTTTTTGCCAATATTAAGCAACTTGTTTCTCATGCTATTGTTCCTAATGTACTATTATATTCATGGTATGCACTTTTTTTTTTTTTTGGTTTTTATTGTTAATATATTTTCAAAAGATCCTATGATTTAAAAATTCAATGAACCAATAACTATATAGTCTATTAGTAAAATGTTGAACTCTTAGTTTTAATAGTTTAAAATTTAAATATTGACAATCTCACAAAAAAAAAAAAAGACAATCTTCTGATTTCACAAATTTCATGTATACAAGATAAGTTATTTATATTATATATATATATATAACAATTTCTTCACGTATGATCAACAAAGGATTTAAACTTTATAAACGGTATAAGAATTCATACTTTCTGTACATTAAGATATTTCTCTTAACTATTTTTTTTTCAAACCTAAAATATAACTTTTTAACTTATCGAATATTAAAAATCCAGTAAGGTTATTAACTTATAAAAAATGTATATCTAGAAGCTTTAAATTAAATGAGATGGATAAATAAGTGATTTCACTTTAAAAAATTAAAAAAAAAAAAGTGTATGTTAGAGAAAAAATGGTGTATGCCAGAATCACCCATCACCAAATTATACTTTATAAAAAAATTTTTTATTCTAATTTTGGACTCATAATGAAAATGATAGTATGAGATTTTTACTGGTATTTATTCTTTTCTTTGCTTTATACTTTTAAGTCTTCTCATCATGTAAATGTCTAAGTCTTCTTGCCCATCATTACTCTATGAAAAATAATCTTTTTTAACAATTTGCTTAAGTTCAAGTCTATCTTTTATAAAGACAAAACAAAAAAAATATAGCAATTTTCTCAATAGAGGTTGTCTTTTGTCCTTCAGTTAAATTAGTAAACTGAGAATGGATTTTAAGTATATTAATTATTATTATTATATTTAGTATTTTTAATTACTTAGATTGAAACAACTACTGAGATTATTATTTTTTGTGAAGTAAAGATTGGGGCAAAAAGACTAACATATTTGCATGCTTGATGTCAAACTAAGTATAAAGCGAAAATTAAGACTTGGACCAATACATTCCCATAGTATCTATCGATTTCTTTCTTATTTCACCATTATAAAGTCACAATCTCCAAAATAGACAAGTTTGAGAAGTGAGAATGAATGTGTTCTTTAGATTTTTTTTTTCAAACTTTTCAACAAAAATAAAACATAGGTTTTTTAATTTGTTGATTTCTTTTTTTTTTTTTTGCCAATCAATTTGTTTGATTAAGCAACTTTTTTCTAATGCTTTTGTTCCTAATGTACTATTAGATTTCATGGTATGTACATTTTTTTTTTATTCTTAATATATTTTAAATAGATCCTCTAATTAAAAAATTCAATAAGCCAATAATCATGTAATATGTTAGTAAAAAATTGAACTCTTAGTTTCAATAGTTTAAAGTTCAAATTTTCACAACCTCGCATACAAAAAAAAAAAAAACCCAAACTTTTGATTTCACAATTTTCATGTATATTTCTATTTCTTCACACATGATTTATAAGGGATTTAAATTTTATAAATAGTATTAAAATCTTTTGCTCTTTGTAAGATATTTTCTCTTAACTATATTTTTTCCAAACCTAAATGTAACTTGTTTTAACTTACCAGATATGAAAATCTGGTAAGTTCTATAACTTATCATAAATGCATATCTAGAAGTTTTAAAATTAAAATGAGATGGATAAATAAATAATTTCACTTAAAAATTTAAAAAAAAGTTGATGTAGAGAAAAAATGATGATGTATTTAGAATTACCCATCACAAAATTATACTTTTATAAAAAGTTGATATTTTAACTATGGACACAAAGAAAATGATAGTGTGAGATTTTTTTATTGGTATTTAGCCTTTTCTTTGCTTTATTCTTTTAAGTCTTCCCATCATGCAAATGTCTAAGTCTTCTTACCCTATTATTACTCTATGAAAAATAATAATGATGGGGCAAGAAAACTTAGACATTTGCATGATGGGAAGATTAAAAAGTATAAAGCAAAGAAAAGACTAAATACCAATAAAAAAAATTCTCATTCTATCATTTTCTTTGTAAGTCCAAAATTAGAATATCAATTTTTTAATAAAATATAATTTTGTGATGGGTGATTCTAAATACACCATCATTTTTTTTCTCTACATTTACTTTATTTCTTAATTTTTAAGTGATGTTACTTATTTACCCATCTCATTTTAATTTTAAAGCTTATAAATATGCATTTATAGTAAGTTACATAACTTATCAGATTTTCATATTCAATAAGTTAAAAAGGTTACATTTAGGTTTGAAAAAAAAAGTAAAAAAAAAATACCTTACAGAAATTATGAGATTATAATGCCGTTTATAAAATTTAAAAACTCTATTAATCATATGTGAAGAAATCGAAATATATATAAAAATTATCTCGTATACATGAAATTTGTGAAATCATAAGATTGTCTTTTTTTTCCTTTGTATGTAAGGTTGTCAAGATTTGAACTTTAAACTATTGAGATTAAAAATTTAGCATTTTACTAACAAACTACATGTTTATTGGCTCATTGAATTTTTAAATTAGAGAATCTCTTTAAAATATATTAACAATAGAAAAAACTAAAGAAAGAAAAAAATACATTTGCCATGAAATCTAATAGTACATTAGCAGTAAAAGCTTAAGAAACAAGCTGCTTAATCAACAAATTATAAACTTGTGTTTTATTTTTGCTGAAAAGTTTGAAAAAAAATCTAAAGAACACATTCATTCTCACTTTTCAAACTTGTCTATTTTGGAAATTGTGATTTTATAATGATGCAATAAGAAAGAAAATGGTAGACACTATAGGAATGTATTGGTTTAAGTCTTAATCTTTGCTTTATACTTAGTCTTGGCATCAAACATGCAAATATGTCAATCTTTTTGGCCCCATCTTTACATCACAGAAGTAATAATCTTAGCAGTTGCTTTAGTCTAAGTCATGACAAAGACTAAAATATAACAATAATAATTATTATACTTAAAATCCATTCCCAATCGACTAATTAAACTAGAAAATAAAAGATAAGTTCCATTGAGAAAATTGCTATGTTTTTTTTTCTTTTTTAAAAGACAGATTGGATTTAAGTAAACTGTTAAGAAAATTATTTTTCACAAGGTAATGATGGGGTAAGATGACTTATACATTTGCATGATGGGAAGACTTAAAGGTATAAAGCAAAGAATAGAATAAATACAAACAAAAAAAATCTCATACTATCATTTTCCTTGTAAGTCCAAAATTAGAATATCAATTTTTTTAAAAGTATAATGTTGTGAAGAGTGATTCTAAATACACCATCATTTTTTTCTCTACATATACTATTTTTTTTATTTTTTAAGTGAAATTACTTATTGATCCATCTTGTTTTAATTTTAAAAACTTCTAGACATACATTTATGATAAGTTATATAACTTATTGGATTTTCATATCCAATAAGTTAAAAAAAAGTTGCATTTAGGTTTAGAAAAAAATAGTTAAACAAAATATCTTACGAAAAGTATGATATTCTAATACCATTTATAAAATTTAAATCCTCTATTAATCATATATGAAGAAATAGAAATATATATATGTATATAAATTATCTCATATGCATGAAATTTGTGAAATCAAAATATTATCTTTTTTTTTTTGTATGTGAGGTTGTGAGAATTTGAGCTTTAAACTATCAAAACTAAGAATTCAATATTTTACTAATAGATTACATGGTTATTGGCTCATTGAATTTTTAAATCAGAGGATCTCTTTCAAATAAATTAACAACCAAGAACCCAAAATAAGATAATGCAGGACACCATGACATCCTAACAGTATATTAGGAACAAAACATGAGAACAAGTGCTTAATCAACAAATTATTGGCCAAAAAAAAAACCCAGCAAATTAAAATCCTATGTTTATTTTTGTGAAAAGTTTGAAACAAAAATGTGAAGAACACATTCATTCTCACCTTTGAAACTTGTCTATTCTGAAAGATTGTAATTTTATAATGGTGGAATAAGATAGAAAATGATAGATACTATGGAATGTATTGGTCTAAGTTAGCCTTCGTTTTATACTTGTCTGCATCAACCTGCAATGTGTCAGTTTTTGGCCCTCATCTTTACTTCACAAAAATATTAATCTTAGTAGTTACTTCAATCTAAGTCATTAAAATAATAATAATAATAATAATAATAATAATAATAATAATAATTAATACATTTAAAATCTACTTTCATTTTGCTAATTTAATTGGAAAACAAAAGACAACCTCCATTGAGAATATTGCTATGCTTTTGTAAAATATTTTCTTTGAACTATTTTTTTTTCCAAACCTAAATGTAACTTTTTTATAATTACTGAATATAAATATCCAATAAGTTATATAATTTATCAGTAATGTATATCTAGAAGCTTTAAAATTAAAACGAGATGGATAAATAAGTGATTTCACTTAAAAATTAAGAAAAAGAGTATGTAGAGAAAAAAAATGATGGTGTATTTAGAATCACCTATCACAAAATTATACTTTATAAAAAAAATTGATATTCTAATTTGGACTCACAAAGAAAAATGGTAGTATGAGATTTTTTTTATTGGCATTTATTCTTTTCTTTGCTTTATACTTTTAAGTCTTCTTATCATTTAAATGTCTAAGTCTTCTTTGCCCATCATTACTTAGTGAAAAATAATTTTCTTAGTAGTTTGCTTTGTAGACACCCCAATCTGTCTGAGAGTTTACTTTTGATTTTTGCTAATAAAAAAAATAAAAAAAACAAAAAAAAAGGTAGTTGAGTTTATGTGAAATTGTTGGAATTGGTTTGTAAAGTTGGAGTTGGATTTAAGGTTAGAATTCAAAGGAAATTGGGATTCCTTTCTGGATTGAAATTCTCAAATTTAGAATCCTATAAATACATGCCCACACAGATCATACAAACACACAAAAAAATTAGGGAGAGAGGCATAAATTAGAGAAAGCAGTCAAGAAAATTTTTTAAAGATTTTTTGGAGTTTTTAAATTTTTTTTTGAAAAAAAATCTAGAAAATTCCCAGATTTAACAACTTTTTCCAGTCTTTGTCTCAAGCCGAGTCATACCCCCAAGCAATGTCATTCTAGCCCTTATTGTGTCTATAGCCATGTTGTTTCAGCCGCTGAGTTGAGCCACACGAAAGGTTTTTTTTTTCTTTTCCATTTAATTTTATTATTTATTTATTGATTATTATTTTTCCCCTTATTTATTTATTGACTAAATTAAAATAAGTTATTTATTTAATTAAATATCCTTTAATTTTAAATAATCTCTTTAAAATAAAATTTTGAAAAAATATTTTTGAAGGAAAGTTGAATGTATCAATTTTCTTTGAACATAAAAATTTTTTTAAAAATATTTTTGAGGGAAAGTTGAAAGTATCAACTTCCCTTAAAAATAAAATTTTTCAAAAAATATTTTTAAGGAAAAGTTGAAAGTATCGATTTTCCTTGAAAATAAAATTTTCAAAAAAACATTTCTTGAGGAAAAGTTGAAAATACCAATTTTTCTTAAAAATAAAATTTGACGAAAAAATATTCTTAAGGAAAAGTTGAAAGTACCAATTTTCCTTGAAAATAAAAAACCTTAAAATGCATTAAGGAAAAGTTGAAAGTATCAATTTTTCTTGTATAAAAGCGTGAGTTTTTGTTTCTTATAAAACAACAAAAAAATATCTATGTCAAAAGTTGAATTATTATTTCTTTTATCTTTTTCTTTCTTTGAAAAGTTTTTAAACGTTAAATAATCCGACGATGGAGCCTCTACAAGAGAAACAGTAGTTTTCTTGTATACTCTTGAGGTGAGGGAATTTTCTTAATTTTTTGTCAAAAGTATTGGAGTCAATTAAGAATAATTTTTAATAATTAATTACTTGGTAAATTTTTTAAGCTTAATGGATAACACGAAATCAAGTTGGTACCATCTTTCGATGGGAGTTGTGAGGATGCTATAACCTTCCTCACACGTAACTGTATTCCCAGACTTAGTTTTGGTTTCGTAGACATTGAATTTATCTTTTAGAGATACCTAAGTCGAACTTAGGAATCCTCTTTAAAAGGGATAGATTCAATTAGGTGGCTAATTGCACCTAAACAAAAAAAAATTAATGGCGACTCCTCAAGTCAGTATCTAGCTATAGATTTACAGATCTATATATTATGACATACTTAAGTCAAGTTTATCTTTTAAAAAAGACAAAAACATAGCAATTTTCTCAATGAAGGTTGTCTTTTGTCTTCCATTTAAATTAGCAATTGAGAATGGATTTTAAGTCTATTAATTATTATTGTTATATTTTAGTATTTTTAATGATATAGATTGAAGCAATTGCTAAGATTATTATTTTTGTGAAGTAAAGATGGGGTAAACAAGACTAACACATTTACATGCTTGATGCCAAGACTAAGTATAAAGCAAAGACCAAGACTTAGACCAATACATTCCTATAGTATCTATCATTTTTCTTTCTTATTCCACCATTATAAAATCACAATTTCCAAAATAGACAAATTTGAAAAGTGAGAATGAATGTATTTTTTAGATTTTTTTAAAAACTTTTCAACAAAACTAAAACACAAGTTTTTAATTTGTTGATTTTTTTTGGCCAATCAATTTGTTGATTAAGCAACTTGCTTCTCATGTTTTTGTTCCTAATATACTATTAGACTTCATTGCATTTGCATTTTTAAGTTTTTATTGTTAATATATTTTAAAGAGATCATATGAGTTAAAAATTCAATAAGCCAATAACCGTATAGTCTATTAGTAAAATGCTAAAATCTTAGTTTTTTAGTAGTTTAAAGTTTAAATCCTGAGAACTTCACAAAAAAAAATCTTCTAATTTCATAAATTTCATATATACGAAATAATTTTTATACATTTCAATATTTTCACATATGATTAGTAAAGGAATTAAATTTTATAAATGATATTAGAATCTCATACATTTTGTAAGATATTTTCTCTGAACTATTTTTTTCTAAGCATAAATGTAACCTTTTTTTTAACTTATTGGATATTAGAATCCAGTAAGTTATATAACTTATTAGAAATGCGAATTTAGAAGCTTTAAAAATAAAACTTGAAGGGTAAATAGGTAGTATCACTAAGAAAATTAAAAAAAAAAAGTGAATGTAGAGAAAAAAATGATGGTATATTTAGAATCACCCATCACAAAATTATACTTTATAAAAAAACTTGATATTTTAATTTTGGACTCACAAAGAAAATGACAGTAATGAGATTTCTTTTATTGATATTTAGTCTTTTCTTTTTGCTTTATTCTTTTAAGTCATCCCCTCATGCAATTGTCTAAGTCTTCTTGCCCCATCATTACTCTATGAAAAATAATCTTCTTAACAGTTTACTTGAATCAAGTCAATCATTTAAAAAAGATAAAAAAATAGCAATTTTCTTAATAGAGGCTGTCTTTTGTTTTCCAATTAAATTAGCATATTGGGAATGCATTTTAAGCATATTAATTATTATTATTGTTATATTTTAATCTTTTTAATAACTTAGACTGAAGCAACTGCTAAAATTATTATTTTTGTGAAGTAAAGATGGAGTAAAAAGACTTACACATTTGCATGCTTGATGCTAAGACTAAGTATAAAGCAAAGACTAAGACTTAGACCAATACATTCACATAATATCTAATCATTTTCTTTCTTATTCCACCATTATAATAATATCACAATTTTCAAAATAAACAAGTTTGAGAAGTAAGAATGAATATGTTCTTTAGATTTTTTTTCATCAAACTTTTTAGAAAAAAATAAAACACAGGTTTTCAATTTGTTGATTTTTTTTTGCCTGTTAATTTGTTTATTAAGGAACTTGTTTCTCATGCTTTCCTAATGTACTACTAGATTTCATGGTATGTGCATTTTTTTTATTTTTTTAGTTTTATATTATTAATATATTTTAAAGAGATCCTCTCATTTAAAATTCAATAAATCAACAATTAGGTGGTCTATTGGTAGAATACTAAACTCTTAATTTCAATAATTTTAAAGTTCAAATCTTGACAACCTCATGTACCCAAAAAAAAAAAAAAAGGGCAATCCTTTAATTTCACAAATTTCATTTATATGAGATCATTTTTATATATTTCAATTTCTTCACATATGATTAATAGAGTTTTTAAATTTTATAAACGGTATTAGAATATTAACACATATCCTAAGATTTTTAATATAATTTTTTAATATATTTATAACACTTATAATCTAAAAACTCTAGTAACTGATTGCATTTTCTAAGTTATATGATTCAACTATACCAACCAAGTCAATTAGTAATTTATTTGTTTGATAAATTTGAAGGTAAAATGAATGAAAATTTTGCAGCCAATAAGGAATATGCTTTTATTCCCGAAAACAAACCAGATGAAATGGATGAAGGTGAAGAATGAACTATTTTGGGACAAGAAATCACTAGTATCTGGATTTCTGAAGCATCATAACCTCAGGAAAATCTGACTACAACAACTAAACATCATGGTAAAATTTCAAAGAAAAAAACAGTATCTTCTCAATTTCATTCCTTCTCTCTCTTCCCCAAAATTAAAAATTATCTGCATCAAGTTGCATATTTACATCCGAGCAATCAAATGATTCCACAGACGTTTTCTCCTCTATTCCCTGTAAGTGACACAACATATCAAACTCAGCTTTGAACGCTTCATACTGTGTCCCAAGTGGTAGAGAGAACCGACTTGATAATTTGGAAAGAACATGCCATGAACATATAACATGTTTTGTATTTGGCAATTCCCTTGCAACAGCATCTCTTAGGCTAGATTCAATATCCGTTAGAATTGTTTGTGGACGTTTAACTCTCATAAAACGAAGAAAAGTCTGTTCAAAAGAAGAAAATCATAAATAGACAATAAGACAATTACAGATTGATCACAATTAATTATGTCCACGAAACTGTAAAGCCCAAGCAAAAGAATTAGAACTTTCATCTTGCAGTAATACACATCCTAAGAAAATTGGCTTCCCATGATTATCTATACCAAACCATACTCCAAGAAGCAATCCATAGGTGATAGAACAATATGTGGTGTCAAAGGAAACCGCATCACAAAATACTGTATATGCACGAACAGAATCTCCATATGACCATGAAATATTTTCAACCTTACAATTTTCATCTGTAGTATAATCATAAACAAAATATGCATCTGTAGTCTAGGTGGATTACATGATTGAAAGTGTCAGTAATCAAAATCTATTATTGAGTTTTTTGGTTTGAATATTTGAACGGTACATGCTTTGATATTTTGTTATTGGTGAAATCTGATCCATGACTTTATAATTTATGAATGATTTAGTATTGTTTGGATGGTGGGATTTGTAGATGTGGTGAGGGTGATCTAACAAACAATGTTCCGGATACAATTTTTTCAAATCTGGGAATGTAGCTCCATAGCAGGAATAACCGAAGAATGGAATATATGACTATTTCAATACTAATTACCCCAACATGTTTGATGAGTTTGATAATCTCTGCCCAATTTTTTCTGCACAATCAATCTTATGCTCTGTTTTAGAATAATTGGTCTAGGATTGTCACGTCCCGAGATTGAGACATAACACGGCCATATTACTTTGAAGTAAAATTCCAAAGCAATACGAAGCCTAATCCATAATCATTGAACAACTCTCAAGCATAATAAGGTTCTCATTAAGAAAATAACTAAATAACAAGTCTCCAAAGGTTCAAAGTCAAGTATTACAACTAAAAAAAACAATACTTTATAAAATCCTAATTTCTAAGTAGTTCTCCAATGGTTGATTCTTCTAGCTCCTCTCAAGACTAATCATACTTATCATTTATAACATCTGTAAAAGAAAAGAAAATAGGGAATGAGCAAACTATAGCTCAGTAAGTATAGGCTCACACATCTTACCAGATCAAACATCATTTTCATACATACTATATAGATCATTCTTTAAAACATTTATCAACTCATAATGTCAAAAATAATTCAAATATCGGCATTCTATTAAGTATTCATAGATCGTAAATCAGTATTAAAACATGTCACCAAATCATGGATCAATTTATAAAAAAATCATTCATCACAAACCATCATTATCATTCATTTATCGTTAGCTATGGTTACTGATATAACCCGTGACATTGGCCGTATCAACAATTTCATCCTTATAATCATTGCTAACTATTATAACCCGCTAGCTAGGGCCTTACACTAACTACTATAACCCGTTAATAGGGTCGTATGATTATTTCTTTGGTAACTATTATAAACCATTAGCCAGGGCCGTAGAACTAGTTCTGGTGTCGAAGATTCCACTTCCTAGAGATGTAAAAACGTAGCTATCATAAAATCATTCTTTAAACAAAAATTGCTTTCTCATTTCATTCATAAGCATGAACCATTATTTACATAGCAAAAACACAAAACAATCATATGCTTGATCTTATTTTCATATGTCGAAAATAAAGAAATAAAACATTTATTCATTTAGAAAAAAATATATATACATTGATTCAAAAACAAGCAAAGTGTGTGAGATTCTACTTACCTCCTTCCAATTTTGCCACCTAGTTTTTTTCCCTCAATAATTAATGGCCTATTCAAGATAATTTCAACATAATAGTAGTTAATCAACCCATTTAAGACCACTTATACCAAAACAATTAATCTAAATAAGAAATAACTCAAGTAACTAATTCTGGCAGCCTGCACTACTTTTACTAAAATGACCATATCTCAAGATATCAAATTCAGAATTAAAATCTTTTTAATGCGTTAGAAACTAGACTCGACAAGCTTTCTAACCATATATGAGCCATCTCGTGATTCCTTGTGGATTAATTATAAAAATTTTTGCAATCCACGTCATATGCTGCTGCCAGACAGCCTGTATCCCTTCTCCTAAAAATTACGTATTTATTCATAAGAAACTCCAAATTCAATTCCACTTAATTCATTGGAAAGTAGACTCAATAAGCTTTTCAAACATATATAGCTTAATCTATAAATTCTTGTATAAAAATTAAGAAGAATTTCGAAATTCCTCCCTATTGCTGCTACTAGGCAGCCTGCACATCCTTAGGTAAAAATTGGATAACTCTTCATAGAAAACTCGAATTTGACTCCCGTTTGTTCATTAGAAAGTAGATTCAACATGCTTTCCAATGATATATAATTATCGTAGCAATATTTAACCTTTTAATACAGAATATAACCTTAATCCATCACTACAAACACAAGATTCATATCAGGATTCATATGAAACAAAAATTTTCCTTTCTATTCTCATCAAATTTCTGTTTCAGCAATAAAATCACATTACCAACTTTCTCAACACTTAATTTGACACAAATTATCTGCCCGAAGAGAGATAATGGAAACCCTAAAATTTTAGGGTTTCTCGATTACAAAATTACACTTCAAGACTTAACAATCAATATTCTAAAATTGAAAGAGATTATTTACTTACCTTTGATAGACAATTTTCCTTGTAGATTAGTTCTTTCCCTTCACTTGGAATCCTTCAATTTATCTTTTCTGTATAAGAAATAGAGGAAAAATAAGTTTGTATTTTTCTTTCGATTAGTCGTCGACTGAAAACTAAATAAGTTAACCCTATTAAAAAAATTGAGTTATTTATCAATAGGTCATCTGCATTTCTCAGTCTTTACTAAACCCCCACTTAAAATAGCCCCCCCCCCTTTTTTTTACGGGTATTACAAGGATCTTTGAAAAATTAAAAAAAAAAAGATCTGAATCTTGTATCTGTATGGGCTTTTGTAGATCACCAAAGGTTGTGTTTTAACTTAGGATTACATAAGTTACCCAGTAGGCTTGAACCCCTGTGTGATTGTGTGCGGGTTAGTGAGTGCAAGGGAAAGAATAGTTTTGCTAATATATTGAGTTTATAAACATTGCTCTCTCCCTACATATGGCCCATTAAAGCATGTTGTTCCAAAATACATGGTCTCTGTAGTGAGCTTTTTAATTTGACCAGGCGATTTTGAATATCATTCCATCTCTCCAATCCAGAAAGGCTTTTACATTTCGGTAGAGCTGTTTTTGGAGCTATGCAAACAGTATGACCAGCCAATAGGGTCCTTGTGCCTGCTGATCATGTAAGCAGGAGCTATAATGATACATGTTACGTTGACTCTCAAACTGTACTGAGGTGTCAGACAAGTGCTCATCAAGCAGAGCTGTTGAGAAGGGGACACACTCTTTTACTTGTAACTGGCGATGTTTACCTTAGAGATTCTATGGATTCTACCCAATTCCCTGTGTTTCATCAGGTTTCATTTTGTTGAAAATCTCTTTGATTTTGATTAGCTTTTTAAAATTCTCTTCTCTTAGGAAATTGTTCCAAGTACATGGGAATTTTGCATCCCCTGCTACATGCGCAGCACAGCCATCCATATGTTGGGCCGTACAATGCGCTTCTTAGTGGGTTCACAGGATGAACAATTGTATTCTTGAGGAAGGCCTTCAAACATGCGGAGGTGTTTGATGAAGGCCGATTCTTACTAATTCTCCAATACATTTTGTGATTTGGATAAAAATTTTAATTCCTTCACTTTCTTACATAAATAGAAATTTATGATTTAGGGTAAAATTGAGCATATAGCCTTTTCATGAGAGAAAGCTTGATTTTATCTAGTTATGACAACAGTTAGCTTGTTGATCATGTATCATTCATTACCTTAATTAACAGTAATAAGGATTTTGAGACACTTTGTTTAAAACCTTCTTTCAAGTGTTGAAGAAGCAGTCGGAAACGATTTGAAGTTAATCTTGCTTGAGGCAAGGAACTTATAAAACCTTTGCTCTTGTTTCTGTTAAGATGACAGATTTAAGCGAGCCCCAGTATCTAGGAAAAGAACCTCAACAATCTGAACAAGTAAAATTTTTTTCTTTTTTTTTTTTCCTTTTAAAGGTGTATATGTATATTTACTTATATAGCCGACCCTTTGATTTTTCAGTCTGCAATTTATTTAGGAAGCCAACAAAGGCCAAAAACATAAGGAAAAGGACAACAAATGAAGATGAAGACTCCAGAAATGGCACATCTCTGTTGCACAATCAGAAAAAGGCTTGCAGCCTAACAATAAGTTATACTTTTCAACTGAATCCTCCAGGAGTGCTGCTCCCACTGAAACAAATAGAGAATTTGATAAACCGATTTTTCAATGTGAGTCTTCGAAGGAAATTCAAGTTTGAAATGATAGCAGAGCTACGGCAACCTTAGAAACTGAGACCAAGTTTACAGAAGATGCTCATGCTATACGTGAGAAAGTTCTTAAACGAGCAGAGGAGGCTTTGGGGGAGAAAACACAAGGTTAGGGGGAGAGAAGTTGTATATGTTAGAAAAAATAAATAAGAGAAGAGAAATAATAGAAATTAATCTCAAACTCTCCGATCAAAAGTAGTGAAAATGGTTATACTAAAAGATTTATTTATAATAAATGAAAAGACATAAACTTATATTCAGATGGTTATGACATTCTATATAATCATGACCTTTATGAATAATAATTTATTTATATTCAAATAGTTATGACCATTTGTCATATGATAATTATTTTTATTCAAACATAATTATTTAAAATATGAATAAAATTCATACAAAAATTAATTTTATTTATTAATAATTAAATCTTTCTATCCATTGTGGGATGCACCACATTCTAAACTACCAACAATACCCCATTAGTTTGGAATGTTGGTGCTTAATTTTTACCTTTCACACCAATAAATATTATAAATACAAGAAAGTATTTCTCGATTTAAACCTTCAATTAGTGTATATATCTTAAAATTCTAATAAAGTTGATGGTGTCCGTATATTAAACGTCAACTCTTGGTATTAGAATTAAAGTATAACACATATAATACTTATTTATTCTTTTGTAGGAGGTTTATAACCGTTTTTTAGCACTGTTATGGCTATGTGCTTATCCTATTCATAAAAATTTACAAGAGAGACCCAATTCGTCTTGTTGAAGCGGCACCACTTCTATGTTAATATAGGTAAGTTTCTATTATGTCTCCATTTTTTTAGACATTTAAAACTCCATTAAAAGTATAAAAACTTATCCTCCCCTTGCAATGGATCACACTAGTTTCTAAAATTTAAATGGATTTTATTAGTGTTTAACAGACATGTAACAATAACTTATTTTTACCCATTAAACTTTGTAATTACAGATTACTAATTCAAAGTTTAGTTCCCATTATCGGTGTCTAATAGTAAGGGTTTAAATCCATTCTAGTTGTAATACTACAAATCAAATATTTTGAAATTCAATTTTCTTTTATGGTAATTATCCCCACTTGAGATTGAATCTCTAATATAATTACTTCGGGCTAGTATGTTTTGTATATCATTTATATGCTCTGGACATTGTTGCCTAATTCTTATCATTTTAAGAAATGGTTGGTTTTGGTTGTGGCCACAACTCTATATTTATTAATTTCAACCATTCTATTTCCATACTTTTATACATTTTTAATACAATTATACTTCTAGTACAATTAGATAAACTCAATGAATAAACCAAACAATTTTAGTCCTTTTAAGATTTTTAAGGACTTTTTTTATGACTTTACTTTAATAAATGTTTAAACTTATTAGCTTATATAATTTGCTCATAAAATTTTACTAAAATCTTATAACATTATGGTGGTAATTTTTATTTCTTTTGATTCTTATCACCCCCACCATGTGCAAGTATGCATTCTTTTATTAAAGAATATCTTATTCAATTGTCAAGATATCATATATATTTAATCAAATTGTCATTTCATTTATCTTTTAACTATTTGGTGGCTTTTTTCTTTTTAAGTAAGAGGCCTCCAAATCCATTCTTAATGAAAGATAATTAGCTGATATTTTAATATTTCAATAAAAGTTCTAAAACTTTTATATTTTAACTTAATATAAGAGTTTATATCAATAATTAGATTTCAAATATAATCATGCTTCTATGATCTCTTTTTAAGACTTTTATGTCAATACATAAATATTTATATGAATCTATTTCATCATGGATACTATTAATAATTTTTTATTACCATGAACAAAACCATTTTCATCACCCAAATGGAACAAATAGCATTCTTTTTGCTATTATAAAAGTTTTCAAATTCACAAGATCTTTGAATCACTCATGGCTTCCAAAGTAAATATACTTTGAAATTTTCACTCTATAAAACCATAGATGATAAATCATTTGTACAATCTATGAAGTAGACCATATACATAACAAAAATTACCACAACATGATCAAGATTGTGGCATCAATTTGGCTTATGGCTATTCTACTCCCACCATAATAATCCACCTCATACCTAAAAATCATGTAGATTTGGCTATTAAAATTATCTCAGTTATAATGATGTCTTTTAGTGAAAGCCAACCATCTCAAATGTTATCATGAGTTTTCAATGCATATAGTAATTGCCCAATAGCCAATTCCAAGTTCATGATTATTGAAACCTCTAAACTTGATTTCAAAATTTTATGAGAACTTTATTTCTCCACCATTGTGTAGCCTATATATCTCTGTTATTTACCACCTTTAATTGGTCAAAACATTTTTGGATATATAATAAATTAAAACTTTACTCATAAGACCAATATGCTTATTTACAATAAGTGTCTATAGTATATTTAACTCTAATTTCAAATATTTTCACAATCATTTTGTGACCAATATGTTCATATCTAGATCACTATATCAATGCAAGTCATAAAACATGAATCCAAATAATCATTTTCATAAAATAATATAAACAATAATTATAATATAAGTTCTACTCATATTTCATGTAAAAATTCATGATGAATTTATGTTGGTTAAATCATTGATTGCCTAACTCAAAGGATTACAGCTTTCACAAACCAATATTATTATTTAAGCCCATATGTTAATATGGTATATAACCAGCCACATCTTTGCCATTGTCATGATACTATTAAAAACCTTTAAAACTTGTTCAGTTTTCATTTTAACAGCCTACAAAAGACCATTTTTTCAGGTACAAGAATCAAAAATACCTTTATTTTCTTTAACCAATAATGTATTAATTGGATGATGGCATTCTATCTCCATAGTCATATCTTTCTTATATGAATAAGAAAGAAAATTTCATCCCATTTAGTTCATTTTCATAATATATGACAAATTATACCAATGTTTTCTATGCCATCACAAAATGGAATTAAACACAATCATGTATTGGTGCCTTTGGAACACTGAATTTGCATGTTTTTTCTAATTTATAAACATGCCTAATTAGACATTGATGAGCATACTTTAAAATGTTAGTAACCGACAAATGTTTCAATATTTTTTTTAATGGCATGCCTTTTCGTTTAATCAATATCCCATAAGTAAAAAGTAACAATGTTTTTTTTTAACCATTGATTAACTCTTTGATAGCTTTTCATGATTTCCACTTTGTGATTCTTCATAATAAAATTTTATTTTGTAAAATCACTTCTATTGTAATACACCTAGCAGGCAAAATACATGTCACACTACCTATATTTCTGATAATAATCATTATTAGGTTTATTATCCACCAATTAATCCATGAAACACTATATCATCTATATATAAAAGTGTGAACTCTAAAACTATTAAAATTGAATGACATAAATACCCTTACAAATTTTAAGAAATAACAAATGTACCTTTAAATTTTAGCATTTTTTATTTATGTATAAAATATTATTTTTCATTAAATATATAGCATTTATTAGTTAATTATTTAAATTAATCCAAAAGTGTTAAAAGTGAATAGCATAAATATCCTTATGAATTTTACAAAATAACAAATTTACTTTTAAATTTCTAGCATTTATTTATTTATTTAATAAAGATTATTTACCATTAAATGTATAGCTTTTTATTCGTTAGTTATTTAAATTTAAACCAATTAAAAATTTATGAATAGAATTTATATCAAATTAAACTACATTAAAAATTTATTTGTGAGATATGGTGGATGTATTGTTGAAAATCAACCCAAATTTACTCTTATCTTTTTTTTTTGTAAGATTGTTTTTTATTCAATTTCATAAGTAATAATTCAATTAAATTCATAAAAAAACATATTTTTCATCCTATGGGCTATCGCATATATGAGTCTATGATATTGAACAAAACACAGACCAAATTTTTCTCCTATTGCTCAATTAGTCATTATTTTAGTCTAAATTATTATATCACAACATTTATGCCCTAAAAACATTTAATTTTATCTTAAATAAAACATATAATTTTTTTTTTCAAGATACAACCTAATTTACTCTTTATCTTCTTTAATAGTACATATCATGAGTCCTTAAATATATATATATTTATTTTATTTAGATGAATTAAAATTAAAGTTCATACAAAATTATTAATTAAATTATAAAAATTTTATTGAGAAAGAGTAATACATGTATTGTGGTAAGTTTGTATGTTTGATTTTTTTTACATTAAATATATAGCATTTATTAGTTAATTATTTAAATTAATCCAAAAGTGTTAAAAGTGAATAGCATAAATATCCTTATGAATTTTAAAAAATAACAAATTTACCTTTAAATTTCTAGCATTTATTTATTTAATAAAGATTATTTGCCATTAAATTTATAGCTTTTTATTCATTAGTTATTTAAATTTAAATCAATTAAAAATTTACAAATAGAATTTATATCAAATTAAATTATATTAAAAATTTATTTGTGGGATATTGTGGATATGTTGTCGAAAATTAATCCAAATTTACTCTTGATCTTTTTTTTAGCATTTTTTATTTATGTATTAAAGATTATTTTTCATTAAATATATAGCATTTATTAGTTAATTATTTAAAGTAATCCAAAAGTGTTAAAAGTGAATAGCATAAATATCCTTATGAATTTTAAAAATAACAAATTTACCTTTAAATTTGTAGTATTTATTTATTTATTTAATAAAGATTATTTGCCATTCAATATATAGTTTTTTATTTGTTAGTTATTTAAATTTAAATAAATTAAAAATTTACAAATAAAATTTATATCAAATTAAACTATATTAAAAATTAATTTGTGGGATATAGTAGATGTGTTGTCGAAAATTAATCCAAATTTACTTTTATCTTTTTTTTTTTTTGGTATGATTCTTTTTTATTCAATTTCATAAGTAATAATTCAATTAAATTCATAAAAAACACATTTCTCATCCTATGGGTTATAGTATACTATGAGTCTGTGATATTGAATAAAACATAGACAAAAGTTTTCCTCTGTTGCTCAATTAGTCATTATTTTAGCCTAAATTATTATATCATAATGTTTATATCCTAAAACATTTAATTTTATCTTAAATAAAACATATAATTTTTCTTTTTCAAGATACAACCTAATTTACTCTTTATCTTTTTTAATAGTACATATCATGAGTCCTTAAATATATTTATAATTTTTATTTATTTAATTTAGATGAATTAAAATTAAAGTTAATACAAAATTATTAATTAAATTATAAAAAAATTATTGAGAAAGAGTAATACATGTATTGTGGTAAGTTTGTATGTTTGATTTTTTTAAAAATTTTTTATGATAAATATACATTTATATGTTTAATGATTGCAATGGTTGATTTATTTTACTATAATATTTCTAATCACTCTATGCAATCACATCTTAATATTACAATGCCTAAATAAATCTTTGTTTTATGAATATAATCTTTCGTATATGTGAATTGTTACTAAACTTAGATTTTAGTTTGTCTTCTATAGATTGATTTTATATTACATCTAAGTTAATTTAAGTAAATTCTTATTTTTTATTTTTAATTTCAAATATTTTGCACTTAAAATATTTTTATGAAACCATAGTTAATATTGTTAAGAAACATTAATCTTGAAGCAGATAAATTATTTGATATAATGTTAGTTGAGTTTTTTTTAATTCCACAAGTGGGTTAAAAAATTAACATATCACTTACTTATTTTTTTTTTTCAATTAGTCCTTTTTAATATACTCTGAAACTTAAAGGGTATGTGAGTTACGCTACTAATTTCAGTTGTGAAATTTAAAAACTTTACTATCAAAATATTTTATAATTTTCCCTTGAATAATATAAATTTATTTTTTTCAATTAAGAATGCTCTAAAATATTTTTGTATTTTAATAGTGAAAAATATCTTAATCACATGATTAATTGGACATGTTTAGTTGAATGATCAAAGCTTTGTTAGTTTTGTAACCAATTATTATATTCTTTGAATCAATAATGTTATAATTTATTTTTTGTTATTTGTTTATATTCTTTAAGTATATGATTATTAATTTGTATTCTTATCATGAAAGCATCTATTTAATAATTATTTATACTTATATGAGTGTGTTTATTATAGATAAATACATGTATCATCTATGATATATACATATACAAGTGTGAACTCTAAATAATATTAAAAGTGATTTTTTAATTTGTTACACTCTTATTAATAATATACTACATGCCAATCATGCATGTCCAACCAATTCTTCAATTCATAAAGAAAGGAAGACTTGCAATTAAACTCATTAGTTGCATAATAAAAAATTTGAAGTATGAGGATGTGAAATAAAATATGTTTATTTATATAATCTTACAATTAAGATAAAAAATTAATTCAATTGATAATGTTAAATTATATATATATAAATAAAACAAACAAATTAATTAATATTTCATATAGATCGTAAAATTATTAAATTAGTCTTTTTATTACTTAATGGGTCAATATATCATAATATATATGAAAATGATTAAAAAAAAAGGTGTTGGATGACAAATGATAATTTGGCCTTTAATTTTTTTTTTCTTAATGTGTAAAAAGTACTCCACTAGGAATTTAGCCAACTTTACTATAAAAAAATTTATTTAAATTTTAGCTAAATATTTAGAATACTCACAAACATATACATACTTTAGATTTTATAGCCTACCTTAAATAAGACATTTAACAATTAAGAAAATGTTTAATATATATCTATATTATATATAAAATGTGATAATATATTAAATTATCTCTATTTATTTTTATTTAATATTTTTAGTAAATTAAAATATTATCTAATTTTTATTTATTTTTTTATTAAAATATTTTTTATTTGGTTAAGTCAGTCATGCCCCAATTAACGTAAGCAATACAGCTAGAAGGCTTAAAATAGTTTTTCTACAAATGAATAATTTAGTGTTTATAATATATCACACATATTAATATGATTTACATAATTAAATTAATTATAGAAGATTTAATGGTAAATCAATTATAACTTTGTAGTAAACGTATAATGATATAGTAGCAAATTATTGATAATTTTGTTATAAATTAGTGATAATTTAGACAAAATCAGTAATAACTTTATAATAAATTAATGATAACTGTATAGTAAATTATAAATAACTTAAGAGTAAAATAATAATAACTTAATAGTAAATAAATAATAATTTAATAGTAAATAATTGATAAAATAATATATGATAACATGATAATTAATACATAATAACATAGAAGGAAATAACAAATAACTTAATAGTAAATCATTTATACATAATTGTAAATGTATGACACATATTAGTAACTTAAGGATAACTTAATAAATAATAAGTGATAACTTATTAGTTAATTATTGATAACTTAGTAATAAATCAATGATAACTTATAGTAAATTAATGATAACTTAATAGTAAATAAGATTCAGTTTAATATTCCCTCCATTCCAATAAAATTGTCACAATTTGATTTTTGTTGGTCAATTTTTTCCAATTTTAACCACCTATTATTTTTTATTTATTATTGAAAAAACATAAATAAATATTTTAAAAACTTTAAATGAAGTGGTTTCTAAATATATGTTTTGTAAATTTTAATTTATTAAAATATTTAAAATAATAGATGTCAAAGTTAGAAAATTTTAACTAAGAAAATCAACTATGACAATTTAACTGGAGCAGATAAAAGGAGTAGTAATTAATTGATAAATTTAGCAATAAATCATAAATAACTTAGTAATAAATCAATGATAATTTATAGTAAATAACTTATAACTAAGTAGTAATTAATAATTAGAAATTAAAAGTAAATCAATATAACTTAATAGTAATCATCTATAATTTAATAATTAATCAGTAATAATTTAGTATAGTAAATTAGAGATATAACTTAATAGTATATCAATTTTAATTTAGTAGTAAATTAGTAATAATATAATAGTCAAAGCATAATAACTTAATAATAAATCAATTATAACATAGTTGTAAATGCATAATAACATAGTTGTAAATTAATGATAACTTCATAAAAAAATGATAACTTAATAGTTAATCATTGATAATTTAATAGTAAATCAATGAAAACTTAGTAGTAAATGAGTGATAGCATAATAATAAATTTATTTTAGTTTAATAGTAATTAAATTATAAATTTAGTAGTAAATTATAAATAACTTAGCGATAAATCAATGATAATTTAATAGCTAATCACTAAAACTCAGTAGTAAATCAATGATAGTAGCAAAAGTATAACAGTATAGTAGCAAATCATTAATAATTTAATAGTAAATTATCCATAACTTAGTAGTAAATCACTAATAATGTGATAGTAAAATATTGATAACTTAGTTATAAAAAAGTGATAATTTAGTTATAAATCAATGATAATTTAATTATAAATTAGTTAATTATTAATAACTTTATAGTAAATCATCAATAACTTTATAGTAAATCAATAATACATTATAATAAATTATTAATAACTTAATAGTAAATTATCAATAATTTAGTAATAAATTGTTTATAACTTAGTAGTAAATCATCTATAACTTAGCGATAAATCATGATAATTTAGTAGTAAATCAGTGATAAGATAGTGGTAAATTAGTAGTAACTTATTTGTTAATTAGTGATAATATATTTTTTTATACTTAAAGTTACTAATGATTGAACCTTGGTTCCTAGAAAGAGAAAAGGATAAGGATAAACCTACCATGAACTTATTCATTAAAAAAATTTAGTAAAAAAATTCTAAATTTGAATGAAACAATAATGTTATATTTTATAAAAAGAAAATTATCTCATATATTGTAATTAATTGATAAAATTAATAGTATATCATAAATAACTTAGTAGTAATTCAATGATAATTTAGTAGTAAATAATTGATAACTTAATAGCTAACTATTAAAACCTTAGTAAGAAATCAATGGTAATTAGTAAATGCATATTAATATAATAGTAAATAACTGAATTTAGTAGTAATAATAAATAACGTAGTAATAAGTCACTTATAACTTAGTTAGCTATTAAGTTATCAATTATTAATAACTTAATAGTAAATTATCAATAATTTAGTAATAAATTGTTTATAACTTAGTAGTAAATCATCTATAACTTAGTGATAAATCATGATAATTTAGTAGTAAATCAGTGATAAGATAGTGGTAAATTAGTAGTAACTTATTTGTTAATTAGTGATAATATTTTTTTTATACTAAAAGTTACTAATGATTGAACCTTGGTTCCTAGAAAGAGAAAATGATTAAGATAAACCTACCATGAACTTATTCATTAAAAAAATTTAGTAAAAAAATTCTAAATTTGAACGAAACAATAATTTATATTTTATAAAAAGAAAATTATCTCATATATTGTAATTAATTGATAAAATTAATAGTATATCATAAATAACTTAGTAGTAATTCAATGATAATTAGTAGTAAATAATTGATAACTTAATAGCTAACTATTAAAACCTTAGTAAGAAATCAATGGTAATTAGTAAATGCATAATAATATAATAGTAAATAACTGAATTTAGTAGTAATAATAAATAACGTAGTAATAAGTCACTTATAACTTAGTTGTATATCAATGATAATTTTGTAGTAAATCATTGATAACTTTATAATAAATTAGTTATAACTTTATAATAAATTATCAATAACTTAGTACTAAATCATTAATAACTTAGTAGTAAATCATTCATAACTTAATAGTAAATCATTAATAATTTAATAATAAATCATTGATAACGTAGTAATAAATTAGTAATGACTTAATTGTCAATCGACGATAAGATTTTTTATATTTGAAGTTTTTAAGGATCGAACTCTAGTTACTAGCAAGAGTGAAGTAAAAACTTAGTAATAAATCAATTATAAAAATAAATCAGAGTTAACTTAGTCGTAATTTATTGATAACTAAATGCTAAATCTTTTATAATTTAATTGTAAATCAGTGATAATAATAAATCAATAATAATTTATTAGTAAATTAGTTTTAGCTTAGTAGTAAAGTTTGAAAACTTAATAGTAAATTATTCATATTTTAATAATAAATTAATAATATAACTTAGTAGCAAATCATCGATAATATATAGTAGTAAATCATTACTAACTTAGTAGTTTTTTTTTTTGGTTAAATATTGATATAAAACTATATTTTTAATATGTCTAACATATTTAATTCATTTAAAAAATTATACTAAATGCCATTTAATACTAAGGTATTGAGTTACAATATTTGTGGATCTTGTACACATATATAAATAATTAAAACAATATTCATATACCAATTACTATAACAACATATTTTTATTAAAAAAAATCAAATTTTGAAGTGAAAATTTAGAATAACTTTATCTATATTATTATGTCATTGATTGCCTATTTGATAATATATTAGTAGTAACTAGATTAATGCTATGTCTTTACTAAAATAAATTGTTGTGTTTTATGGTATCATTTGTAACATTGATAGCAATTATACAAAAAGTTATTGTCTTTAAAGATATTTTTAAAATTAAAGAGAAAAATAATGAGTCTAAATTTATTTGAAAACACTATAGAAAAATTACCTATTAGTTATTTTCTCAGGTACATAATTTTTTAAATTAAAAATATCTGATCTAATAATACTAATAATAGTATGAATTCTATACATTATAATTTTATAACAATATCATTTAAATGATGAATTTTTTGTATGACTTATACTTGATATATAATTAAGTGTTCACCGAATAATGAAATTACTCCATTTTAATTAAAAAAGAGTTCAAATATTAAAAATATATTCACTATCAATTTTAAAGTCTAGGATTTAAAACATAGTTTACCTTCAAAATATATCTTTTGATATTTGTCTAAAATAGATCATATTTTATTAATTTTAAAATTATGATATTTAATTATTTAACAAACAATAATATTGAACCAAAGTTAATTGAAAAAAGTGTTTGAATATTTAAAGAACAACATAAAAAACTATTTGATTAGGATAAGGTAAACCTTTAAGTAAAGTTTGTTATTTAAACTCCTAGTTTAACATATTTTAGTATGTTATGTATATTTAATTGCGTTTTAAGAAATTGTATTCGATACTAAAAGTAGTTTTAGTCAATATCCCTTATAAATACATAAATAAACATTATTGATTATTATATCGAGATACTAATAGTTTTTTATTACTTCATATCCTTTTTTCAGAATATGTTTACAAATTAATATTTTTAATTAGTAAAATTCATGTAAGTATGCATTTTTTATATAAAATGAAATTACAAAATGATTTATAGTACATAAGTAAGTACATGTTAAAAACAAATATTAGTAATGAAAAAAAATTATATATTTACTTTAATTCAAGGGACAAAATCTTTATAACAATTTGGTTTCAAATCAAAATAATGAATTTAAATTTTCAATAGCAAACAAATGAAAAGCAATAGTTTGAATGGGTTCGACAATGATCAATTGCCTAAAAAATTTATAAAATTACAGATAAAAACTCACCACTAAAAAAGCTTAAAAAAGCTATAGAAAAAACATAAAATAGAGAAGAAGGAAACAACAAAATCCGATTTGATTGTGATAGAAGACAATCTTTTACAGTCCAAAAAATTCAAAAAAGAAGAAAAATATAAAAAAAGAATGAAAATGATGACTTAACACTAAAAGACTTAAAAGAAAACTTCTAAAAAGAATCAAAATAAAGAAAGATTAAATATTTATTTTTTATTGGAATTTTAATTCTATTTTTTGTTATATTTATTTTTTTAAACTTAAATTTACATATTTAATTTAATTTAGTATGATGATAATTATTTCAATTTTATTATTATAAAATATCAAAATTATTATATTATATTATAATTATAATTTGATTAACAATCACATGCATAGCATGTGAAATAAAACTAGTCTTAATAATAAGTATTCACATTTATCAATTTAATTTTAATTCGGTTTCATGAAAATTAAACACTAGTCAAATTTTGAACCAATAATAAATTTTAAATATATATATATATTAACATTTGATTTATAAATGACCAATAAAGATAGAATCATACAAACAACTTGACTTAACTTATTATCTCAATTTTGGTGCCATGATTTAGTAACAAAACTAATCTTGTAGCCAAATCTTATTTTTCTACATATATTCTCTACTTGCATCTAATTTCTCATGGTAAATTCTTTTACCCATTTTTGATTGTTTTCATAGAAACTATGGGACAATTTACCTGTTCTATATATAATCAAGACATGATAATTAAACAATCGGTCATTCCATTAGAATCTAATTTAATTCGTTATTTGCTAGCAAGTGATAATTTTTTTTGGTCGTAAATCAATTCATGTATTTCTCTTTTATGTTTTAAAACTATTTCCCATCCTATTCTTTATAAGCATTGATTTTTCAAATAAATATAATACAATTCATTAAACCAATTGTAGAGTCAATTTCAATATATGCATAAACTTATGTAATATTATCAATATTTTGCATATTGTATTTTGACTTTACACGCCAATGAAATAAATTGTTAACGTGTTACCTCATTCAGTTAATCTTTTTACTACCAATTATGCCAAAAATAAAATACATATCTTGAATGAAGATCTTTATGAAAATTAACATTTTCGTCCATAGAAACATTAATCCTTTGACACCTTGAACATTCCCTAATATTGATCTCCAAATCATGCCAATTTCTTTTCCTTGTATCTTCTTCATGCGAAATATAAATTTATCATAATTTTTTTTAAATTGTTAGAAAAAATAAATAAGAGAAAAGAAATAATAAAAAAGAATTTTGAATTTGAGGCATGAAGAATACTTTCTTAAAGGCAATTATATCTTTAAGATACAACAAAGCCTCAAACTCTCCAATTAGAAGCAGTGAAAATGATTATACTGAAATATTTATTTATAATAAATGAATATACATAAACTTCTATTCAGATGTTATGACCTTTTATATAATCATGACCTTTATTAATAATAATTTTTTATATTCAAATAGTTATGACCATTTGTCATATGATAATTGTTTTTATTCAAACATAATTATTTAAAATATGAATAAAATTAACACAAAATTTAATTTTATTTATCAATAATTAAATCTTTCTATCTAAAGTGGGAAGCACCACATTCTAAACTAGCATCAGTATAAAGGAATGCATGGCTATGTGGATCATAAGGCTGGGTTTCAAAGAGAGAAAACAGTTGCCAGTTAGAAAGCTGGTTGCTCACATGGACCTCTTAGGACTTCTGCCCACACATGGTTTCAGCAAGATTTGATTATCACCCTGACATCTGTAATGACTATAAAGAAACTGGTTACTGGGGTTAGGGAGATTCATGTAAGTTTATGCATGATCGTGGAGATTACAAGTCTGGATGGCAGTTAGAGGACTGGGAAGAAGCAGAGAAAGCAAGGAAGAGAAATCTGGCGTCGGGTGATGATTATGATGATGATGAGGCCGGGGTAGGCCAAAGTGATGATGAAAATGACGATTCATTGCCCTTTAAAATCATTTCCCTTGTCTGAATACCTTATTAAACGAAATCATTTCCCTGCTTGGGCTTGGAGGAATTTTAGATTATGCAGTGCATTAGTATTTAGGTTGTCTGAATACCTTATTAAACGAAATCATTTCCCTTTAAAATCATTGTTGCTGCAGGCATGTGCATTAGGTTTTAGGTAAACATCTTTTCTGCGTCATTCCACAACTGACTTATGAGTTGAGTGATAGTATTAAGCAGAGTAAGAATTAGCTTTTTACATGAAGTTCCAAAAGTTGTCGAAAACAACTGAATGAGAAGACAATTGCAAAACTTGTAATGTATATACAAAATTGGCGTTCCTAAGATGCCAACAAATCCTATTGCTGCCTTTTACCCATGATGTACCATTTCTTCTACCTAGCGATCGCTGTGCAATCCAGTATTAACTTTCCAAGAATCAGCATCCAACTTCACAACCTTCACAATGGCCAAGAATTCAACTTGATCAGATCAGGATCCAGGTCTGGATGACACATACTGGTAGGATCTAGGATGTTACTTCCAAGAATTTAAGAATATTGGATTGCAGGTGGTTTCAATTGGGTACGGATGGCATATGGAAGCTGTGATTTTTTGTGCTGTCCAAGTCCAAAGCATAGAAAACATTAATGATCAGTTTTCTTCCTGGAAAAATACGGTTCCTGCATTCAAGACAAAAAAAAAAAAGTGAAATTAGCTAGCAAACCTAAACTTAAACTCAAGAAAAAGTAATATTTTTTGTTTCCTTTTTTCCCTCTAAAATTTTCTTTTTTAGCATGAGCTTTTGTTTTCTTTTTTCCCTGTAAAATTTCCAAATGACCAAATTCATGAGAATAAACTATTTTTCTACATGATACTTACATTTCTAGTTAGAGATGGATTCAAAAGAGCAAGAGCTTAGGGCTGCATGAGAAGGACAGTTGTAAGAGAAAGCCTCTAGCGGCAAAGTCTTCATATATGCATAATCACTCTGTCCAATGTGGCTTTTGTCAACCCCAAAGCCATCAAATATCTTTTTACCTGCACCAATCTTCTAAACATAAATTCTAAGCTAATACTCAAAATAGGCTAAATATCAGAAGGCTAGACAACTTTCCTTGTTTACAGAATCAAGCTGACTACTAGAGGAAAAAACTACCTATAAAATGACCGGTGATTGAAACATAGCATGTCTTCTATAACTTCATCTTTTAACTATGGATTAGTGGCTATATCAGAACGCTTAGCACATCAATGTGAATATTGGCTATTTAATTATGACGTTTTATTTCTATTAGATAGAGAATAAGTTACTGAAAGGATTCACTGGAATTCTAAAGAAGTGAGTATATATAAGTTCCTGAATGTATTGCCCTCATGTTTTTGTTTAGTCAAGGTCTATTCTACATGCAAATCAATCATATAGCAATAAAGCTTACAACAAACCATTTGTTTTTGTCTGTGGGAGTGCTGAAGCAAAGAAACAAAGGATGATATGGGATTAAAGTTGAAGAAAATAATAAAGGAAATATTTCAATCTTTCTCGCCATAGTCAAATCTATAGTTGTTAGGGACAATAAAATACAATCGAAGTTTGTTTGGATTGTCGAGCTTGATACCTGGAACTGGAAGCTTTGTTCTTTTCTTTTCGTTGTTTTTTTTTCTTTGTAGTGATTTAGCAGTTAATACAGGAATACGGCATCTTAGCTTGAGCTTGGTCTGTGAAGATTTTTCTGTGTTAGGAAATATAACTTCTAGTTTTGGCAGCTAAAGTGGTAGCCGTAGTCATTCTTGTACATGCCATGGCTTATAACAAATTCCTGCACTGCAAATAGTTGAGTTGAAGAATTGATATTGTTGATGTAATTCCTGGTCTGATAGTCGAAGGTTTTACTGGAGATTGAGAAGGAGAGTTTGTGTGACCTATCACAGAGTAGAAAGTCAGTGTGCCAAAAATGTTATTTTGAGGCATTGCCCGACGCTCAAGTTAAGTTAGTAAGGTATAGCAGAAGCAAGTAAATGAGAGAGAGTAAGCAGTTAAAGAGAGTAGAGAGAGTTCACTAGTGAATCATCTGTCTGGTCTGGTTCTAGTTTTTATAACTTTTAGATGACGACGTCGCAAATTGGGTTTTCATGTGTAAGACCTACTTATGTGGCCGCTAATATGATCACTTAGGTATAACAATAATGAAGAGCTTAAGGATAATAAGGTTTTCGTTAAGAATTTCTTTGGATGAATGATTTTTATTAACCCAAAGAAAGCATTAGACTTGCTACAACTGTCCAAGAAAAATCTAACTTTTGCAAAGCAATCAAACTAAGCAACATTAAGGAACCAGTCCCCAATTCAGACACATTTTTCCTTTGCTAAGCCAGAAATTATTAATAAAAACAGAGTTACACAATAGGGTGAACAACAGGGGAACCCCATAACCCAGCAGTAAAACACCACCTTATAGACAGAACAGAAGACAAGCACAATACAACCAGACATACTGCCAATCATCTTAGGTGAGCAGAAGAGAAAGAACTGAGACACAAGCACCGTAACACCAAGCCAAAAACATTCAGACACAATTTCTGTTGTTGAAGAGGAAGAGTCAACTGAAGACGGTAATCTTGTTATTGAACTAAGCGAAAAGTAACTTCTGATAGTTGAAACAATAGCTTCTATATCTTTAGATGGCCTGCCAAACTTCCTTTGATTGTGCTCCTGCCAAATAAAATATATATGAGCATCCCAAGCCAATCTAATTAAGGACAATAGATGCCAAAGCTTTGCTTTGCTGTTAAGATGGTTGACAACCCAATCTAACTCAAAATGCCAGTCACCCTCATGTCTTTTACAAATTACTAACTTGGAAACTCATGATTGTCATTTATAAAATGAGGTTAGGAATTCAAAGGACATATCATGGGTTGCGGGCAATTTTTGTTTTCAGTTTTAAAAGCAATGCTAAGTTTAAAAAGGCAATGAGTCGTTCAAAGTTGAAACCTTCTTTAATTAAATTTCAAAAGTAATCACTTTAGTCAAATATCAATTAGTGCAATTATATATATATATATATATATATCACACTTATAATGCACGAGAGTATTTAAAAAATTTTATTTGTTTAGGCAATTAACTACAGCTGAAAGAACCACTAAGAAAACTTTTGAGTTATTAAGTATTCTTGAATGCTTACCAAATGAATTTGAAACTTGAATTTTGATGGAGTCACCTAGAAGATCTTCTCCATTTTTGATTCTGATTCCATGTAAACCTATCCATCCATTTGTTCCCCATCTCATTCAGCACTGTATATCCAATAGATAACCCAATTACCAAACCACATCCATACCCAATCAATACGATTTTCCAAACAGATATACCATCTACCCATGAATCTTCATCTTCCTTAGGGGGTTGCATTCCAGGACCAACTTCATTGCATTTCTTTGTCAAAGGCGGCCCACACAATCTTGGGTTCCCTTTGTAAGAATCGTTTGGAAATGTACTAAATTGGTAGCTTTGTGGTATGATTCCCTCAAGTTGGTTGTAAGAGAGATTCAATACTTCAAGAAAAGTTAGGCTTGCAAGCTGTCGAGGAATCTTTCCTGAGAGGTTGTTCTGGTAGAGGTCCAACGACTCAAGCTCAGTTAAGTTTCCAAGTGCTGAAGGGATTGGGCCAAGGAAGCTGTTGTAGGAGAAGTTTAGGGCTTCGAGTGACTTGAGGTTTTGTATTTCCTCCGGTATTCTCCCATGGAAACTATTATTGGAAAGGTCAAGACAAGCAAAGATGGTTAAGATTTTCTTGTAAAAAATTTCAAACCCTTTATTCACAATTGTCATAGAGTCCTGGTAGTACTTGTCTCCAATGTAATCTGGCTTGGCTTTGTTGCCATCAGCCATCGACTTCATGGCCTTCAAAGATTGAAAAAATCCAACAGATAACTCACCTGAAAAGTTATTGGAAGCAAGGTCCAATATGTGTAATTCTGGGAAAGCATTTTCGTCATCAGAAATTTTAATTGGACCATAAAATCTATTTGCTCTTAGTACAAGAACCTTTAAAGAAGGCAATTTCACCAACCAAAAAGGAAATGTGTCTTGTATCATATTTTTTCCAACATCCAAAACTTCAAGCTTTCTGCAATAGGCTAATGACCTCGGCAACTTTCCTTCCAGTTTATTCTCACCAATTTTGAGTGACCTTAGTTGAGGGGCTTGAAAGAATTCAATTGGTAATTGACCAGAAAAATTATTGAAAGCAATGTCTAGTACATCCAAGTCTTGAAAACAATTTTTCACATGTTTAATTGGACCATAAAACCTATTTGCTTGCAATACAAGGACCATCAACGCAGGCAATTTTCCCAACCACAAAGGGAATGTGTCATGCAGAGTATTGTTTCCAAGGTTTAAAACTTGGAGCATTGTGCAATTGGCTAATGACCTTGACAACTTCCCTTCCAATTTATTATCATTGAGTTGAAGCCAATATAATTGGGTTGCTTTTGCAAAATCTGGTATGCTGCCGCTGAAATTATTTTTTTGTAAATCCAAAGAGCTGAGAGAACTGATATTGCCCAAGCAGCTTGGGATTGGCCCGTTTAATTTGTTAAAGGATGCATTAAAGATCTCAAGTTGACTCAAATTGCAAATAGGTCTTGATAAAGAGCCATGTGAAGAAGTTAGAGACTGGTTTAGTGAAAATTGGTCCAAAGATGAGAGAGAATTGTTAGAAAGATCTAGATTCCACAAACTTTTCTTCCAGACCCAGTTTGGTACTGCACCACTTATTTTGTTATTTGAAAGGTCAAGATATTCTAAACTATTTTGACTCTTTAAAAACTCTGGAAACATACTTAGGTTACAGAATTGCAAAATCAAAATACTAAACATTGGAAATGAGGAGTTTGCGTCACCAGAAGGAAACTCTTTTGAAAAATCAATCGCATGGAAGGAAAGGTCTAACCCTAAAAGAGTGGTCTTCCATAACCAATTAGGCACAAAACCATGGATTTGGTTGTTAGAAAGACCTAGAAAAGCCAACTTGTCTTGTGTTTTGATAAATTCTGGAAATTCCGTAAGGTTGCATGAATTTAGGTATAGCTCCTCTAATTGGGGAAAAGCAGGGCTTGTGATGTTGCTTTCAATTGATAAGCTCGTATTGGAAAGCTCAAGAACCCTTAAGTTCTTGAGTTGGAAGAACATCTCAAGCTTCATGGAGCTAAAGCTATTGTAGCCTAAATACAGTGCTTCAATCAATGAAGAAGATGCATTAGGGAACTCACCAATTTCACCAATCAATTGATTTCCAAAAAGAAACAGGGTATGCAATGATGGGAGAGTAAATAAAGAAGAAGGAATTGAGCCAGAGAGGTGGTTCATCGACAAACAAAGATATGAGAGATTTGGAACTCCAGATCTATGAAATCTAGGGATAAAACCACTGAAATTGTTATTGAATAGATCCAGTTTCACAAGGTTAGTAAGATTTGCAATTGATGATGGAATATGTCCAAAGAACTTACAACTATGGAGATCTAAAGTTGTCAAGAACTTGAGATTACCAATTGATTCTGGCAGTTTTCCACTGAAATTTGTAGAAGAAATCTTTAAGACTCGTAAAGCATTGTTTAATGAAAATTCTGGCAACTGACCTTCAAGATTGTCATTTTCTGAAATGTCAATGCTTTGTATTTTTGGCAATAAGAAAACTTCTGTTGGAAAATGCCCACTCAAATTACAATTCGCTAAACTGAGAGAATTCAAACGAGAAAAAATTTTCAAGAAATTGGGAGGCAAATAAGAGATTGAATTCCCACCAAGGAAAAGTTTAGAAAGAGAAGGAAGTCTTGAGAGTGAAGAACAAAATGGACCTGTCAAACCACAATTCGACAAACTTAACACATGCAGGTTAGGAAGTGCTGTAGATGTGGCTTCACACCATTTAGTACTTTGAGTTGAAATGTTCACACTATCCAAGTAAAGCTCCGTAAGAGAACTTAAATTTTGGATCAATGTCTTAAAGTTTGGGTTTTCTAGTTTAAGAAGTTGTTGAAGGTCAAAAGGCAGTGGATAGTAGTATTGAAGGTCAAAAGGCAGTGGATAGTAGTGGAGGAAGTCGTCGTATGGATGGAGAATTTGGTTATGCTGTTGATAGCAAGAATCTTGATTAGATAGATCAAGAGAGACTAACCTTGTTAAGTATGAAATCCCCGCTGGAATTTGGCCAAGGAAACATGAGTTTGAAAGGTTGAGATCAGTTAAATTTAGGAGTCTGTCAAACTCATATTGAAACAGAGTGGCATGAAAATTGTTTCCAGCAAGATTAAGGCGTTGAAGATGATGGAGATTGAAAATGGAGTGAAAGCTGCCTGAAAGGTTTTTGTAGCTAAGATCAAGTCCAATCACATGACCCAAAGCATCACATGTAATTCCTTTCCAAGAGCAACAATCAGTGTTGGGATCCCAAAGCTCAACTTTGGATGAGAAAGTAAAATTTGGGGCATGGTAAAGATCGTGGTGCAGTTGCAGTAGAGCAGATTTTTGGTCATCAAGGCACTGGTTTTGGAGATCAGTATAAGGAGGGGAAAAAGATAGCACAAGAGATACAGAGCATGAGAAAAGAAATAGGGTAGGAAAAATGAGTGATGTTAGGATATGAAGATTCTTCATGTTTTGTTGGCTTTCTATAAAAAAATGAAGGGAAGATTATGCAGTTTGAGATTTGCATACAGGTATTTATAGACAAGTACTTCATATTACGTAGTGTTATTGTAGCTATATATCTCCTTTGATCTCAAGAGATAAGTTCAAATGTGTTTTTCCAACCACATGTTTGTACGAGTTTGAACTTTTGAGTTGAATCAAAATAGATGGAAGACAAATGTGGTTAATGCTTGTCTATTTTGAATTTTAAAGAATGAATAATGGGTTTCAATGATGATAAGGCTGATAGTTTTGCTTTTGTAAATTAATCTTTATCACTATATTCTTTCTTTTATTCTCACTCTTTTATTTCATATTATGTATTTGTACAAAAAAAAATAAAAAATTAACTTTCTCAAAGTCAGGTAATAGTGGTACGTGTTTAAAGGGACTAGTAGAAATAGTAAAATAATAGTAAAAACTTTCACTAACCTTAATGTGTAATGGGAAGTAAATTTTGTAAAGATTTATCAGTCAACTGAACTCTGTTATTATGAAATTAGATGGAACAAAATTTTTTTTAAAAAAATTCTAACTAATAAGCTTGTTTCTTCTTCTTCTTCTTCTTCATATTTATCAATTTTGTTCCCTCCATCAACTTCCTCATATTTATCAATTTTTTTTTTCTAAATAAGCATTCAGAGAAAAGAATAATTATTGTAACAATTGTTTCTTTATAATACTATGCGTTATTCATTGGTCTATAATAGAGTTTATCATATATTAATCTTTGAGAATTCAAAACAACATATTAATAATTTAATATTGAATTTATCATATATATATAGTCCTTTTTATTATTTTTGTTTTTAATATTGTTAAAGAATATTGATTTGAATCCTAAGAACTTAGAATATATAGATTCATATTTTATATTTTATAATACTTCAAATAAAGATATTAACCTATATTATTTTTTATGATAATGAACCTTAATATTAATGAATAAGTGAAAGTTACAAACGAGAACATTACAAATATAAAAGGGACAACATGATTGTGTTTCCGTAGAACAAAATTAATGGGATTTTCTATTAATGAATTAACCTTCAATTCATCTTGCATGGGTTTTCTTTGCGGGCAAAGTCAGAAAAAGGACCTCATTTGGTGAATTTTTGTTTCAATCCCATTGTCATGCTACACAAGAAATTAATAGTAACTTTTCTTTTTATTTAATTTTAATTATTCAAAATTAAATAATAAGTTTCAACTTCTATACCTAATTAGAATATATATTATCAATTTTACGTAATTATACTTATCTTTCCAAATGTCTTCAATCATCACTTCTAAGTTTTTAATTTTTTGTTATTTGTTTCTTATTTTCAATTCATTTTCTAATTAGTAATTAATTATACTCTCACTATCTCATTTTCTTCATCTATCATTCCCTATTTGGTCCCTACTTGGATATTTCAAAATTATCATCTTTGTTTTTCCAACACAAAATGCTATTACTTTTTTATAGGAGTATATTCCAAAATCATTTTGATTTTTTAATTACATTTTTATATTTAAAACCTCAAAATATAAATTTTATATAATAAATTCAAGCTTTTAATGTAAAATACACCAAAATTTAATTAGTAATTTTCTTAAATACCACGAAAATCATATAGAGAAAATCAAAATTTGATGGAGGGAATATAAATAAAATTTGTGAAAAATTAAAATAAAAGAATATGATATGATTATATAATTTGAATAATTTCTGTAATTGTAATGAACCTTAATATTAATAATATCTAAAAATTAAAAATGTGAAATCACTCATATATATATATATTTATATATGAAAGGGAGAAAATGATTGCTTTTGCATAGTACAACAATTAATGGGATATTGTGCTAATGAATTAGTCTTCAATTCATTATTCATACATGCTTTTCTTGTCTTTGCGTCGAACACAGATGTTTCTTGCTTTGCTTTACGTATCTCATGATTCATGAAGCCACTCAAGTCTCAACGAAGACTCGACTCTTCAATATGTTTCTTGCTTTGCTTTGTGTTTCATGATTCTTGAAACCGCTCAAGTCTCATAGAAGACTTGACTTCATCAAAGAATTAATTGAGGAGACAAGTAAACTCATAATATTAGTGTAATATAAATGTGAATCATAATTATTATTAATTAGCTTTCTTATTACCATTTTCATAGATGATGATGAATTATAATTACATGCACAATGAAATATATATATATATATCTATTATATGAATACAAACATAGAGCTTTACTCAAATGATTTATTCACCTCTCTTAAAAAGTGAATACTTATAAGATAAGGTTTAATTTTCAGAATTTATAAACTTATGCGAATGGCAAATTGACAAGTTTTCAATTAGGTAAAATCCAATTTAACCCAAAATCAGCTTTAGTAAACTTAGTTTATTATTTTATTATATAACTTAAAAGTGATATTTCTATCATTATATTTATTTGAATAAATTTATATAATCATAAAAATTTATAATATAAACATATACTTATTATATATAAATATATTTAAACACACATGTATATCAATTTTATATATTAAAAAAGAATATATATATACATATATATATAAAAGGAATATGCTGAAGTTATCCCACATCGATTGTAGAAAAGGATTTGTTGTTGCAGATTGTGTTCGTGAGATTGAATATATGCAAGAGAAAATGTTGCAACAAGGCATTAGTTGTAGGTGAAGTCAACCGACTGAAGTTGATTTGGCTACACATGAGTATTGGCTATCTTATTTAAATAAGGTGAAGTCAACAATAATTTGACCATGTGTAATCGAGATTTCTTGAAGGTCATTGCTGTGGCAGAATTTGTATCAAGGTGGAGATTTGTTGGATTTTGACTCGAATTCTATTTGAGAATTAGTTTGAATTCTAATGAAATTCTATTAGTTAAAGAATTACTTGGTAATTAAGTTTATTTAAGAATAAATATTTTTAATGGGTAAGAGTTCTTAGTAAATAGGAGTTTTTGGTGATCAAGTAATGTAGCTTTATAAATGTGAAGTGAGTTTTAAATTTTAAAATTATGAGAAAGACTTATGAAATATCTATATGGGAGATAGATTTGTAGGGATGTGAAAAAGAGTTTGTTTGGAAAAAAACCAGTTGCTTGGAATATAGGATATTTCACAGGTTATACACTATGGAGCATAGAAACTAGTATTGTTTCAGGAGCTCAAGATTAGTGTTTGTTTATGGTGTTTTGTACTCTTTGTAATCTCTATATTTATAGTGAATTTTCTCTCTCAACCGTGGATGTAGGCAATTGGGCCGAATCACATTAAATATTGCCTCTTGCATGTGATTTATTTTGTATTGATCTCACTCTGAAATTTTTTTTTGCTTTAAAAATCCCAACACCCACATTGATTGTTGCCAACATCTTCTCATGAGCCAGGCATAGAAGTTTTCCCTTATGGCCTGATGTGTGAAAAAGGGAGATTGTTGAGGTTATCCCACATCAATTGTTGCCAGCATCTCTTCGTGAGCTGGGTATAAAAGCTCTACCCTATGGCCCGATGTGTGAAAAAGAGAGATTGTTGAAGTTATCCCACATCGATTGTGAAAGGGGATTTGTTGTTACAAATTATGTTTGTGAGATCGAAGACATGCATGAGAAAATGTTGCAACAAGGCATTAGTTGTAGGTGAAGTCAACCAGGTGAAGTTGATTTGGCTGCACATGAGTTTTGACCATATTATTTGAATCAGGTGGAGTCAACACTGATTCGACCATGTCTAGTCGGGATTTCTTGAAGGTCAATAGAATTTGTGTCAAAGTGGAGATTTGTTAGATATTGACTTAAATTCTAATTGATAATTATTTGAATTCCAGTGAAGTTCTATTAGGTAAAGAATTACTTGGTAATTAAGTTTATTTAAGAATAAAAATTCTTAATGGGTAAGAGTTCTTAGTAAATAGAAATTCTTAGTAACTAAGTAAAGGAGCCTTATAAATATGAAGTGAGTCTTAATTTTTAGAATTATGAGAGAGAATTATGAGATCTATATGGGAGATAAGTTTATAGGGACGTGAAAAAGATTTTGTTTAGGAAAACACCAATTGCATAGAATAAAGGATATTCCATAAGTTATACACTAGAGAGCATGGAAACTAGAATTATTTCAGGGACTAGAGATTAGTGTTTGGTTATGGTGTTTTGTACTTTTTGTAATCTATACATTTATAGTGAATTTTCTCTCTCATCCTTGGATGTAGGCAATTGAGCAGAACCAAATTAAATATTACCTCTCGCTGTGATTTATTTAGTATTTGATCTCAATGTGAAATTTGTTTTTGCATTAAAACTCCCAATAGGATCCACTTGCACTAGTATAATCTTACACTTTTTTTTTTTTTATCTTTAGATCAAATTAAATCCATGACTCATTTGAATCATAATAATATTTTTAAATTTAGTAATTTTAATCCAAGTATCCAAAAAAAATATAAAAGTTACACTAGTATAAGTGGATCTTTCATATATATATATATATATATATATATATTTTGGAAGGTGTTAAATATTATGTGGTCAACATCCCATTATCTAACTTAAGTAAATATCTTTTGATTCAATTAAAAGATAATTATGGTCTAATACTTATTATTTGTTAAAACTCCTATTGATCAAATAAAAACTAAAAAGAAAATTATTTTGTTAATAACTTATATGTTGATGGAACGTATGAATAATGATTATTAATTAAAGAAACAAAAATTACTCCTTTTTCTGCCTATAAATTAATGCATTCTATCTGATGATCAAGATGTTATTTCGGGGCTCATCATCCAATGTTCAGGTTAGTAAGATACACCAAAAGCAAAAAAATGAGAGAGCAGAAAATAGTTAATGAGGGTAAAGAAAGTTGAATAGTGAATCACATGTTTGGTCTGATTTTACCTTTTCTATCTCATGGGTGATGACGTAGCTAACTGGGTTTCTATGTGTAAGACTTATTATGTGGCTGCTGACATGACCGCTTAAGTATAACAATAGTGAAGAGCTTTAAAAATAATAACATTTTCGTTTAAGATGAACAAAGAAAATGAGACGGAAGAAATCCTATATTTAGATGTTACCATTAGAATGATTAATACATTCTCTACTGTAAAAGATGATAAAACTTTATTATAAAATTAATCATAAATAAAAGGATAAACTTAAAAAAAAAAAGTTACATTTATGTCTAACCTTGTATAATTATATGCCACGAAGTAAAAGTTAAAAATATATATATCAGCATAATTGTTAAATTGAAATAGGTATTATAATTTGAGAATTTAATATCAAGTATCATATTGTATCGTAAAATAATAAATAATTTTTAAAATTAATTATAAATAATATATAAATATAAAATATTTTTTAAAAAAATATTATACATATTAATAGAATTGAATGATTACTGGATATAAACAAAAGGATATAATTATTTTTTAAACTCTCAACATATTTTGTTTGAAAAAAAATTATATTTAATATATTGTCAATATATAAATATTATATATTATAAATGAATCACAAAATTATACTTTATGAAAAAATTGATATTTTAATTTTGGACTCATAAAGATAATGATAGTATGAGAATTTTTCTATTGATATTTAGTCTTTTCTTTACTTTATACTTTTAAGTCTTCTCATCATGCAAATGTTTAAGTCTTCTTGCTCTATCATTATTTATGAAAAATAATCTTCTTAGCAATTTTCTTAAGTCTGATCTATCTTTTAAAAAAGATAAAAAAAAAATAGTAATTTACTCAATGGAAGTTATCTTCTGTCTTCCAGTTAAATTGTTTGGGAATGGGTTTTAAGTGTATAAATCATTATTTCTATATTTTACTTTTTTCAATAACTTAGACTAAAGCAAACACTAATATTATTATTTTTGTGAAGTAAAGATGGGACCAAAAAGACTCATTTGCATGCTTCATACCAAGACTAAGTATAATGCAAAAACTAAGATTTATCATTCTTTCTTTGAATTTTTTTTAACTTTTTTTAATTTCTATGATAAGACTTAGTCTTTGCTTTATACTTATTTTTGTGAAGTAAAGATGGGGTAAAATGAGTGACACATTTGCATACTTCATGCTAAGACTAAGTATAAAGCAAATATTAAGATTTATCATTCTTTTAAGCGAAAGCATAATATAAGAACAGGTATAATATAAAAATATGGACATAGAGACTAGGAATACTATATTTGCTCCATACTTTATCCATTGATATTCTTAAATATTGCTTGTAAAGTTAAAAAAATTGCATTAACAATATATTAAATAATTTTTCTATATGTATTCCATATTTAAAATGAAAATTAGAGGCATTGTAGCATTTAACTCAAATTAGTGATACACACTTTTCTTGTAAGCAGGGTTCTAAGGCCATTTTCACCAAATTAAAAAAGAAAGTTAATAATCCAATAGATTTGGAGCTTAGTTGCATATATCATTTCTACAAGGGATTTGTTGCGTCAAAGTTTTAGTATTAATTAAGGTCAAAACCCAATTTTTCATTTTGCATTCCACAACCCAGTCAAAAGGATTCATAGAAATTATAATGTGAAATAATTAATTATTTGTTGATTTTGATAATCAATATTAATTGAATATTTTTAATTCATGCAAATATCAATATAATTATATTTCGTTAATAACAATACTTTTATCAATAATAGTTCTAATAATGAAATAAAATCAATAATTAATAATTAAATATATTAAAAATAATTATTTTTAAATTATATAATTTATATCATGAAAATTTTGAAGGCACAAGTGGTATACTTTTTAAAAAATATTTATATTTTATTAATAACTAATGTGTGCATGTTAATATTCATGTAGGTTATCTTTTGTCTTCCGGTTAAATTAGCAAACTTAAAATGAGTATTAAGTATATTAATTATTATTGTTATATTTTAGTCTTTTTAATGACTTAGACCGAAGCAACTACTAAGATTATTATTTTTGTGGAGTAAAGATGGGGGCAAAAAGATTGACAAATTTGCAAGTTTAATGCCAAGACTAAGAATAAAGCAAAGACTAAAACTTACCCTTCTTACTTTGCTCTTTAAGAAAAAAAAAACTTTCCTTTAATTTCTATGATAAACTTATTAAATTTTGAGTAAATTTCCCCACAAATCTATAATTTTTATTTAATCCATTCACAACTTTTAAAATTTAATTTTTGAATCACTACAAATTATTGTCTTTTATGTAAATAATTTATTATTTGATCTTGCTTTCACTTATTGGATTAATTGATTAGGGTTTAGTCAACACAAAACACTAAGATATACTATAAACTTAAATTTCCAATTATCTAAAAATAATAAGATGAAAGCACAACTTTGAGTTGAAATGTTCACACTATCCAAGTCGAGCTTTGTAAAAGGTCTCAAATTTTGGATTAATGTCTTGAAGTTTGAGTTTTCTAGTTTCAGAAGTTGTTCAAGTTCCAAAGGCAGATAGTATAGATCGAGAACTTGCAGATATCTTAGATAACAAGAATTTTGATTAGATAGATTAAGAGAGACTAACCTTTGTTAAAGTGGGTTATCTCACATCTAATAAAATTTCAATTTTTTGTAGCCTTATAGTCAAGTTGGGGCCCTCCACTAATAAGAAAAATGCATAGTTAAAGATTTTTCAGTTGTCTTTAGCCTGTAAATATTTTATTTTAGGATATCCCTCTATTTAGGAAATTAGTAATTAGACCAGAATGTTAGGCAATAATAATCTTTCCATTCTTTTGGTTCTTTGGTCTACGGTATATATTGGAATGTAATCCTCTTATCAATACAAGTTGAGAATTCTTATCAATTTACAATTTCTGTGATGAAGTGCCAGCCATTTTGAGAGGATAAGTTGCAGAACTTTGAAAGTTCTACAGCTGCTCTGATAACATAAAAAGAGATTGTAAATTGAAAAGAGTTCTCAACTTGTATTGATAAAAGAATTACATTATGATATATACAGTAGACCAAAGAACAAAAAGAATGGAAAGATTATTATTACCTAACATTATGGTTTAATTACTGATTTATTAAACAAAGAGATATCCTACAATAAAATATTTACAAGTTAAAGACAACTAGAAAATCTTTGATTATGCATTTTGCTTATTATCAACTTACTATCAATGGATTTTAAGTTGGACGCTTAATAATCTTGTTTCGCATGAAATCTCCACTGGAATTTGGCCATGGAAACATGAGTTTGAAAGGTTGAGATGAGTTAAATTTGGGAGTCTATCAAACTTATATTGATGATATAACTTAAATAATCCCTAATATTACCTAACATTATGGTTTAATTACTGATTTCCTAAACAAAGAGATATCCTACAATAAAATATTTACAAGTTAAAGACAACTGGAAAATCTTTGATTATGCATTTTGCTTATTATCAACTTACTGTCAATGGATTTTAAGTTGGACGCTTAATAATCTTGATTCGCATGAAATCTCCACTGGAATTTGGCCATGGAAACATGAGTTTGAAAGGTTGAGATGAGTTGAATTTGGGAGTCTATCAAACTTATATTGATGATATAACTTAAATAATCCCTAATATTTTTTTTGTTGATGATATTTTATAAATAAAAATAGCAATCAAATAAAATATTTGTCTTTTTTTTTGCTGCTAAGGCATCATTTGTCATTTGAGTATTTATTTTAATAAAAGTTAATAAAAAGCTATCATCATATATGTCAAGAAGATTATGATAATTATTTAGGAGTTAATATATATGAATTTTCTCCAACCAAACGAATGAATCTAAACACAGGATGCCCTAAAAATGAAGAAAAACCTCGGGTATTGTACTTTTTTAGAATCATACTTTTATCCAGAATCTAAAATTCTACAAACCAAACACCCCCTAAGAGTTAAATCAAAATAGGTGGAAGACAGACAAACATATTTATTACTTGTCCATTTTGAATTTTAAAGAATGAATAATGGGTTTCAATCATGATAAGGCTCATAGTTTTGCTTTTGCAAATTAATCTTTATTGCTATATTCTTTCCTTTCTTCTCACTTTTTATTTCATATTATGCATTCGTACAAGAAACAAATGTCATAACGTCTAGATCCAGAGATCTATCACTAGACATTGACTTTTAGGGAGTCGTCACCAATCTTTTTTATCTAGGTGCGATTGGCCACCTATGGAATCTGTCCTTTTAGGGAACACCTAAGTTTAAGGGTCCCTAAAAGAATAGGTTCGGGTCTGCTAACCAGAACAGAGTTCGGGAGTTCGGTTACGTGTAAGAAAGGTTATAGCACCCTCACAACGCCCATCAAAAGATGGTACCAGCTTAAATTTGTGTTATCCAATTAGCCTTAAAATTTTACTAAGTAATTAATTATTGGAAATTGTTCTCAATTAACTCTAATACTTTTAGCAAAAAATTGAGAAAATTCCCTCACCTCAAGAGTATGCAAAAAACTATTGTTTCACTTGCAGAGGCTCCGTCGTCGGATTATTTAAAGAAAAAATCAAAATCAAAATAAAAAGGAAGAAAAGAATAATCGTTTTTGTGTAGGGAAAATTGATACTTTCAACTTTTCCCCAAAAATGTTTTTTGTTTGGAAACTTTGATTTTCAAGGAAAATTGATACTTTCAACTTTTCCTCAAAAACCTTTTTTGAAAATTTATTTTTAAGGAAAATTGATACTTTCAACTTTTCCCTGAAAATATTTTTTTTGAAATTTTATTTAAAGAAAATAAACAAAATAAAAGTGAAAATAAATAAAGATAAAGAAAAAGAAAAGTAAAAAAAATATATTAAATAAATCTAATTAAAAAAAAGTTAAAACAAATAAACAAATAAATAAAAAAATCCAAAAAAAAAAACCTAGAGCGGCTCGGATCGTGGCTCGGCTCGGCTCGGCTCAAGGAAAAGAAATGGCTCGGAGGGGCGGCTTGGGAAGCTCGGCTCGGCTCGGCTTGGCTCGGAGGGGGGCAGACACACGCGGGTCAGGAAGCAAGTCGACGCTCGGGTCGGGTCGGATCTCGGCAAAACGCGCGGATCCTCTAGGTTACTTAAGGCCAAAACGACGTCATTTTGGGAGGGTATAAAAGGCAGTTCCCTTCGTTTTCGGCAGAAACCTTCTCCCCTCTCTCTCTCTCTTCTTCCCTTTTTCTCTCCTTTCTCTCTAAAAGCTGAAGAACTCCAATTGAATGTTCGTCGGATTCTGGAAAATGTCACTGAAATCTGGAAAATTTCATCGAAAGTTCACCGAAAGTTGGCCGGAAGATCACCGATTTTTGGGAATCTTCGTCGAAAACTGGACAGGTCACCGGAAACTTCAAGTTTGGCTGAAATTTTCACCGAAAAATTCAAACTTCGTCAGAAAATTCACCGGAATCTGGAATTTCCAGAAATTCCCAGAAAAAAAAATCACCAAAACTTTAAAAAATTTCTGCTAACTCCCAGAACACTCCTAAACCTTTTCTTAACTCTCTATACACCCCTATTCTCTCAATCAGTAGCTTTTGCTTATTGTTTTCTCTGTGTCCAGCATCTGTTCCAGGAGGTCCCTTTTATAGGGATCGATCAAGAGTTCCTGATCAATCCCAATTCCTCCTTGGACGGGAATTCAATCTTTGAATCCAATCTGGACTCTTCTGATTGAATTCCCATTCACAATGGGATTCTTCAACTTTCAATCACAGCCATCAAAAAAAAGAAAACAAAAAATAATAATAGTAATAATCTAATAATCAAATAACAACAAATCAGATAAACGAAAAAAGAAAGAGAAAAGAAAAAAAATTAACAGATAATTAGAAATACAATAAGATAAATAAAAAAATATTACAAGAAAAATAAATTATAATATAATAATAAATATATAACTATATAAAAATACATATAAATACTAACAGAAAAAAATAAATAAATAAATAAATAAAATATACATATAATAATAAAAAATAATAAAATACAAAAAAAATACAAAGTAAAAATTGAATTGGGCTTACCCATTTGGGCCAGGCCCAATTGATCTGGGCCTGGACCCAATTGGGTGTCTACAGTTGCCCCTCTTTGCACATTTTCTGTGAAACAGAAATTGCGCAAAGACGTAGACACCCAATCAAGACTCAACTCAACATTGTCATTTTTTGTTTTTTTATGTTTTGTGTTTTTTTGGTTTTTTTGTGTTTTTTTGTGTTTTTTGTGTTTTTTTTTGTTTTATATTTTTTTTGTTTTTTTTTTTTACCAAAGCTCCTCTAAACAGAGGCTCAACGACTTTGAGAAACATAAATTGCTCCTTTAAACATAGGCACCACGACTTTTGAAAATAAATTGCTCTTCTAAATAGAGGCACCACGACTTTGGAAAAATAAATTGCTCCTCTAAACAGAGGCACCACGACTTTGAAAAAGTAAATTGCTCCTCTAAACAGAGGCACCACGACTTTGGGAAAGTAAATTGCTCCTCTAAACAAAGGCACCACGACTTTGGAAAAGTAAATTGCTCCTCTAAACAGAGGCACCACGACTTTTGGGAAAGTAAATTGCTCCCTGACAATCATGTCCAAAGGAGTTAAAAGTTGTGTTTGAAGGAATTTCAGGAGATTATGCCCAAAGGTCTTATAAATCAACCCTGATACCAAAAGACATCCTATTTCAAGGATTAGGAATTTACCTGACAAGCTTTTTCTTTTTCAATTTTGCAAAATATCTTCATATCTGTCTTCTCCATGTGGGATGTTGGAACACCCTTGCTTCTTGAATTTATACACTATACTTTCCTGAAAGTAGTGTATGCTATGCGAATGTGTATGAATTTCAATGCATGCTATGCAAATGTTGGCCAAATAACAGAGGCACCACGACTTTGGGAAAGTAAATTGCTCCTCTAAACAGAGGCACCACGACTTTGGGAAAGTAAATTGCTCCTCTAAACAGAGGCACCACGACTTTGGAAAAATAAATTGCTCCTCTAAACAGAGGCACCACGACTTTTGGGAAAGTAAATTGCTCCCTGACAATCATGTCCAAAGGAGTTGAAAGTTGTGTTTGAAGGAATTTTAGGAGATTATGCCCAAAGGTCTTATAAATCAACCCTGATACCAAAAGACATCCTATTTCAAGGATTAGGAACTTACCTGACAAGCTTTTTCTTTTTCAATTTTGCAAAATATCTTCATATCTGTCTTCTCCATGTGGGATGTTGGAACACCCTTGCTTCTTGAATTTATACACTATACTTTCCTGAAAGTAGTGTATGCTATGCGAATGCGTATGAATTTCAATGCATGCTATGCAAATGTTGGCCAAATAACAGAGGCACCACGACTTTGGGAAAGTAAATTGCTCTTCTAAACAGAGGCACCACGACTTTGAAAAAGTAAATTGCTCCTCTAAACAGAGGCACCACGACTTTTGGGAAAGTAAATTGCTCCCCGACAATCATGTCCAAAGGAGTTGAAAGTTGTGTTTGAAGGAATTTCAGGAGATTATGCCCAAAGGTCTTATAAATCAACCCTGATACCAAAAGACATCCTATTTCAAGGATTAGGAACTTACCTGACAAGCTTTTTTTTTTCAATTTTGCAAAATATCTTCATATCTGTCTTCTCCATGTGGGATGTTGGAACACCCTTGCTTCTTGAATTTATACACTATACTTTCCTGAAAGTAGTGTATGCTATGCGAATGCGTATGAATTTCAATGCATGCTATGCAAATGTTGGCCAAATAATTCCTATTCAATGTATGGTACTCAAGTTTCTCAAGCTCTTTTTTTTTTCTTTCTTGGGTGTCAAGCCCTTTGATTCCTCAAGGATCCAATTGCACTACTCTTCTAAGATCGAACCAGTGTAGCTCTCAATTGTCTTTTCCACTCACATTCTTCCGTGTTCAGTTTCTCAATACTTTGGAATAAGCTTCATCAATCGATCATCACTTGACCATCATTCAATGAATTTCTCAGCACTAACAAATTTCAAAATAAGTTTCATCCACCATCACTGGGTTATTACTTATAGGTGTCTCAGCATTAACCATTCCAAAATAAATTTTGTCCACTGATTGTTCTCATCATTCAATCATAACTTGCAAGTCATATCGACCAATTCATCCTGGTACTCATAACTTGGTTATATCACTTTTCAAGATTTGCCCCATTATATTATTCATTTGATCACCTCATATATCTTTTCAAATCATCCATTTTAGGTTTCTACCATTTCTTCATTTTGTTACCACCATCATCTTAGATTTTTTTTCAAATGAATGTAAGATTCCTTTAAACACATATTCATTCATTCATTATCATTTCAAATCTTGATAAATACAATGCAATCAAGCATTTTCTCAATTCATTCTAGGGGTGTAACAATAAGAGAACACAAGGTGAATTATGGTAAAGATAATTAATGAAGATCTATTTTAGCACAAAACAAATGGAAAAGGAAATAAATTGGATACATGTCAGTGGGATGAATGGTATGTCCAAATGATGAATATTCAGACAATTCTCAACATTAATCTAGGATTCTTTTTCAAAAACTCATTCCATTTACTGCTGAAGTCATCTTGAGCTTAGCGAACTTTGCCCCAGTCTTTGAGGGATCTTCAGATGTCTTTGATCTTCCATTCATGTGAACCATTTGACCTGGATTTTTTTCTACTAAAATCACCCTTTCAGGTTTTCAATTTGAATCTTTTTTTTCATTTTTTTCTTCTTTCTTTCTTTCTTTTTTTCATCATTTTTTTTCATTTTTCATCCATTGTTGACATCTTTCATACATCAAACTTTAGAGCAATGTAGCATGATTCCATTGCCTCATCATGAGCATACCTTCGCTCAACATATGATCATTTAAGTTGAGTATTCACACTTGATCCAAATGGACTTTTCAAGGTTGTAATGTAGGCCAAGGTGAAAGGACATAAAAGAATGGATATAATAGGCTCAAAACATGTATTAAAAAGGTTCAAAACCAAAGGATCATTTGATGTAACTTGGCATTTTGCCCCACATCGTTTCACTACCTTTTTTTTTACACAAAGGATTCTCATTACTTTGCCCCAAATCATGTGTGGCATTTATCTTTTCCTTTTTTTTTGTCATTTTTGAGACCTTTTGTGATTTTTTCAAAAATTGCCCCCCAGTGTAGAGGGTGATCCTTGGTTGGGGTTCCTCCGAAAAAGAAATCATAATAGGCTCAAAGGGGTAGCAATAAATGGTTTTTCGAATGGTAAAAGAAAGATGGCCATTTTTCATCTCAATTGTGAACACTTTTCCTGAACATCATCCATTGAACAAAGCTCATGATCTTACATATCTTCAAAACATATCTCTTTCACTTCTGGTAATGGCTTACCCTCTTTTTTCTTTTTTTTTTTTTTGCTCAAAATCACCCTTTCATATTAATGTGGATGAGTTCTCAAAATCAAATCTCAGAATTATTGTTATCATTGTCTAAATATTCATCATCTGAAATTTGAGAATGAGAGTATGAAAGGTAACAGAGCATGGAGTAATGGTCAAGTGAAAAAGAAAAATGTAATGAAATGCATTAACTTGCCTTTATTAAGATGATAACAAGTGAAGTGATATTACAGAAAAGAAATCCTAACATTACTTGAAAAGAAATCTTAGAATGACAAAAAAAAACTTTCAACCAGCCTTATCTCCATTCTTAAAAATTATCCCCCTATATGATCAAGTGAAGAATCTCTATTGATATCTTGCCCCTCAATTCATTGTGACTCTCCGGATCCTTTATGTTCTTGATTTTCACTCAGTACACTAACATTAGGTATTGTTGCTTTTCCCTGATCAAAACTTACCATTCCATCATTGATCAACCATTGCACCTTATGCTTTAAAGCAGTGCAATTTTCAGTAGAATGGCCAGTAATTCCATAATGGTAGTCACAGCGGGCTGTAGGATCATACCACTTTGGATAGGGTGGTTTAAGCGGTTCCAAATGGCTGGGGGCAATCAAATGGCTATTATAGAGTTCTCGATATAACTCTGTATAAGTTATAGGGATTGGATCAAATACAAGTTTTTCTCGAGTAGTCCGTTGTTCTCGTGAGCCACTTGCTGGGTTAGTAGGGCGAATTTGGGTTCTTACAGGAGCTTGAATGTTAAGGCTATATGTGGATGAATAAGGTGGTTATGGAGCTAGCTGGTATGGGTAGGATGAGGCATTATTCACAGCAGGATAGTATGGAGAGTAACCTTGGGATGGATAGGGTTGATAACCCCTGAATTGTTGTCTATCAAAGCTCACAGCTTGAGCTTGAGCTTCTTTCTTTTCTGACGCCTTCTTGGTTTCTCCTCCTTTCAACTTACCATTTTTATGGCACTTTCAATAATTTCTCCAGAGATCACCATGTTGGCAAAATTCTTTGTTGCATTTCTTATCATCTTTTCATAATAGGGAGTTTCAAAGTGCTAACAAACAGCACTGTGGTCTCTTTTTCTGTCAATGAAGGTTGTACCTGTGAAGCTATATCTCTCCATCTCTGGGCATATTCTTTAAAAGACTCGTTTGCTTTTTCCTCCAGATTCTATAAAGATAAACGATCCGGGGCCAAATCGATAATATGTCGATATTGACTGATGAAGTCATGAGCCATATCACTCTAAGAATGAATGTGGGTCCTATCCAACTGAACATACCACCTGGTAGCAGAGCCAGTAAGGCTATCTTGGAAAACATGCATCAAGAGTTTTTCATGATGAGCATTGAAGCTTGCCATCTTCCTATAGTACATGTGATAAGGTTTTGGGGCAACTTTGGACCGTTCATAATCTTTCAAATTTCGGTACTTTGAACTTATGGGGGATAACTACATCAGGAACTAAGCAGAGCCCAACAGCATCAACCGACCCATAAAAGCTAAATCCTTCCACAGCCCGTAGCCTTTGCTCTAGCATGCTAATCTTGGAACTTTCCTGAACTTCCACTCTCATCTTTTCTTTTTCTTTCTTTTTTAAGTCATCTAGATCAGGAATTGGTTCTGCTGCCTTTTCAGTGAAGACGGGATTTACATAGCTATTGTACTGTCTTGGGTTAGAAGCTGATGGTATTCTAGGATATGTTGGATATGCGAAGTGTTGTGGCGAGACCCCTTGAGCAGATTGGGCTTGAGGTGGGCTAAAACCTGGAGGGTACAAAGGGTCAGCCACTTCTTGTAATGGGGGAACTTGCTGGCTTGTATTTTCTGCAACTCCTTTTCTTTTATTCATATTATTAAGAGCCTCCAGAATCTTGCTTAGCTCACTTTCAATCTTCTCTTGTGCTTTTTCTAGCTTTTCAAATCTATGGGAACTTTCCTCCTTCATTTGCCTTGCTCTGGATCTTGTGTTGTATGGATGAGCAGGGTTTTCGCTAGATGAAGCTATCCTGGAACCTTGAGTACCATACTTATGATTAGAAATGTTATGCTATGCTTTATGTATGATGCTTTGATGCATGAATGAAATGCACATTTTCCTGAATGAAATCTAGTATGAAATGGATGCAAATGATTGTGTTAAAATATGATCATGCAAATAATGCAGATGCATACAATCAGACAAACAACATAGTTAGTTCTATGGATGAAATGAAAATGATGCTGATGCATAATGTTACATATGATAATGAAAATGATACACAAAGTTAAACAATCAAAATGATTAGATAAACACCCTTTTCGTGTCTTAATTTCAGGGTATATCTATCATTGGGTAGAAATGGCTCTATCCTAGGTTTAGGCACTCTTAAGGTTCACTATATGCGGTTTTAAGGTCAACGTCTAAAGGTCCTCAAATTGTTCCTTACATCCTCGTCCATCACAGACTAGTAAGGCACCTTAATCCTCACCCATTATAGGCTACAAGCGAAAAAAGTTCAATTTGAGTGGGAGTATTTCGCTAGCCACTGCGGAGGCATTAGACCTCACGAAAGCAATAGGTACTTTACTCCCTCCTAGAGGGACGGAGCTCGAGTGTAGAGCTCATGGTATGCACATGCATATGAATGACATAATTAACAAGGTAAATAAACATGAATGAACAACAACATATATATACAAAAAAGGTTCAATTTTATTAAGCTTTTGGATAACACAAATTATTTGCTGGCCTGACTCTCAAAATCCCCAGTGGAGTCGCCAAGCTGTCATAACGTCTAGATCCGAGGATCTATCGCTAGACATTGACTTTTAGGGAGTCGCCACCAATCTTTTTTATCTAGGTGCGATTGGCCACCTATGGAATCTGTCCTTTTAGGGAACACCTAAGTTTAAAGGTCCCTAAAAGAATAGGTTCGGGTCTGCTAACCAAAACAGAGTTCAGGAGTTCGGTTACGTGTAAGGAAGGTTATAGCACCCTCACAACGCCTATCAAAAGATGGTACTAGCTTAAATTTGTGTTATCCAATTAGCCTTAAAATTTTACCAGGTAATTAATTATTGGAAATTGTTCTCAATTAACTCTAATACTTTTAGCAAAAAATTGAGAAAATTCCCTCACCTCAAGAGTATGCAAGAAAACTACTGTTTCACTTGCAGAGGCTCTGTCGTCGGATTATTTAAAGAAAAAATCAAAATCAAAATCAAAATAAAAAGGAAGGAAAGAATAATCGTTTTTGTGTAGGGAAATTGATACTTTCAACTTTTCCCCAAAAATGTTTTTTGTTTGGAAACTTTGATTTTCAAGGAAAATTGATACTTTCAACTTTTCCCTGAAAATATTTTTTTTGAAATTTTATTTAAAGAAAATAAACAAAATAAAAGTGAAAATAAATAAAGATAAAAAAAAAAGAAAAGTAAAAAAAATATTAAATAAATCTAATTAAAAAAAAGTTAAAACAAATAAACAAATAAATAAAAAAATCCAAAAAAAAAAAAAACCTGGAGCGGCTCGGATCGCGGCTGGGCTCGGCTCGGCTCAAGGAAGAGAAACGGCTCGGGAGGGGCGGCTTGGGAAGCTCGGCTCGGCTTGGCTCAGAGGGGGGCAGACACGCGCGGGTCAGGAAGCGGGTCGACGCTCGGGTCAGGTCGGATCTCAGCAAAACGCGTGGATCCTCTGGGTTACTTAAGGTCAAAACGACGTCGTTTTGGGAGGGTATAAAAGGCAGTTCCCTTCATTTTCGGTAGAAACCTTCTCCCTTCTCTCTCTCTTCTTCCCTTTTTCTCTCCCTTCTCTTTAAAAGCTGAAGAACTCCGGTTGAATGTTCGTCGGATTCTGGAAAATGTCACCGGAATCTGGAAAATTTCACCGAAAGTTCGTCGGAAGTTGGCCGGAAGATCACCAATTTCTGGGAATCTTCACCGGAAACTGGGCAGGTCGCCGAAAACTTCAAGTTTGGCTAGAATTTTCGTCGAAAAATTCAAACTTCGTCGAAAAATTCACCGGAATCTGGAATTTCCAGAAATTCCCAGAAAAAAAAATTGCCAAAACTTCAAAAAATTTTTGCTAACTCCCAGAACACTCCTAAACCTTTTCTTAACTCTCTATATGCCCCTATTCTCTCAATCAGTAGCTTTTGCTTACTGTTTTCTCTATGTCCAGCATCTGTTCCAGGAGGTCCTTTTTATAGGGATCGATCAGGAGTTCCTGATCAATCCCAATTCCTCCTTGGACGGGAATTCAATCTTTGAATCCAATCTGGACTCTTCTGATTGAATTCCCATTCACAATGGGATTCTTCAACTTTCAATCACAGCCATCAAAAAAAAGAAAACAAAAAATAATAATAGTAATAATCTAATAATCAGATAACAACAAATCAGATAAACGAAAAAAGAAAGAGAAAAGAAAAAAAAATTAACAGATAATTAGAAATACAATAAGATAAATCAAAAAAAAATATTACAAGAAAAATAAATTATAATATAATAATAAATATATAACTATATAAAAATACATATAAATACTAAGAGAAAAAAATAAATAAATAAATAAAAATATACATATAATAATAATAAATAATAAAATATAAAAAATACAAAAAAAATACAAAGTAAAAATTGAATTGGGTTTACCCATTTGGGCCAGGCCCAATTGATCTGGGCCTGGACCCAATTGGGTGTCTACAACAAATAAAAAATAATTTTCTTAAAGTAGGTAATAGTGGCACGAGTATATCAGTAAGAAGGAATCCTATCCATTACAGAAAATTTTCACTAAGCCTGAGGTCTTAAGCGAAGTAAAACTTACAAAGGTATATTAGTTAACTCAACTCTGTTATTAATGGAATTTCTTTTGTGGATGGAATTTTTTTTTAAATTCTAATTAATAATGTTTTTTCTTCTTCTTTGATTCCAAGTTTGAATCTCCTTGGTTTCCTCCATCAACTTCCTCATATGTATCATTTTTTTTTTTCTAAATAAGCATTCATAGAAAAGAATAATTCCTGTAACAATTCTTTCTTTATAGTAGTATGCGTTATTCTTTGGTCTATAATAAAGTTAGTCATCCTGGCGGTATTAGATTAACTATTAAGAAAAAGGGAATCGTTTAGTCATATGGATACCGTTTGGTGCATTTTTTTTGTTGCAAAACCTGTTGCAATATGGCACCACATGTTTTAAAAATATTGCCCACCTAACCTGAAAATCTAAAGCAAAAGTATGGATGAAATGAAATGAGGGCAAAAGATGAAAGCATGCAGGAAACATCCAGCCAACAAAGTGAAAGTGCTGAAACTAAGTTTCCACGCATTTAGATTTCGCTGGTTTATTGATGTCAAGTCGGAGGAAATAATGGGAGACAGGAGCTTGGCTTTAGACCGTGCTTCACCTTCCCATCCATTCCACTAGATTTGATTGATTGCTTCTCTCTTGATATTTCATTTAAGGATGGTGATGGATAATAAATAATTGAATATTTGATATATTATCTTATATACACTATTTAAAATTAATTAATATGTTATTTATCATAATAATTATTTATCTATACTCTAAAATTAGTTAACATACTATTTATTGTAATAATTTTATATTAAATGCAATGGTTGATACATATTAATAATTTTTTATCTATAATTTTTAATGTATTAGATGAAGATATTACTTTATGTAATCATCTTGAAATGTGTTTTTAGATTATTGTTTGTAAAATCTTTTTATTAATCACTGAGAATTCAAAACAACATATTAATAATATAATATTGAATTTATCATAGGTATAGTCCTTTTTTAGTATTTTTGTGTTTAAAATTGTTAAAGAATATTGATTTGAATCGTAAGAACTTAGAACATATAGATTCATATTTTATATTTTACAATACTTCAAATAAAAATATTAACCAGTATTATTTTTAATGGGAATGAACCTTAATAGTAATGAATAAGTGAAAGTTACAAATATGAATATTAGATATAGGAAAGGAACACAACGATTGTGTTTCCATAGAACAAAAATTAATGGGATTTTCTATTAATGAATTAGTCTTTAATTCATCGTAAATGGTTTTTCTTGTTCTTGCCTCGTACACGTGTTTGTTGCTTTGCTTTGTCTAAAGTTGTTGGTCTAATGTTGTTTCCTTTTCTTTAAAGAACTTTAGAATTGGTTTAAATTGTTGAAAATATTGACTCAAATCCCATAAGATATTTGTTTGGGATTAACCATTAGAGGTTAATGAGTGGCTGACGCGGATTTTTACATCTGATGATATTCGTGACATTGCTTAATTAAATTATTGGTATAAGTTTTTTCAAAGGGATTTGTTGCCCCAAAGTTCAAGGACTAATTAATCAAGGGCAGGAACCCAATTCTCCATTCATTTTGCAATCCTCAACCCATTCAAAAGGGGTAACACAAGAATTATAATGTGAGAAAATTAATTATTTGATGATTTTAATAATTAATCTTAATTGAATATTTTTAATACATGCAAATATATCAATGTAATTATATTTTGTTAATAATAATTCTATCAATTGTGATAGTTCTAATAATGAAATAAAATTAAAAATTGAAAATGGTTATTCATATGCTACATAATTTATATCATGAACATATTCGTAGGCATAACTGATATATTTTTAAAAAATATTTATATTTTATTAATAATTAATGTGTGCATGTTAATATTCATGTAGGTTATCATCATTGTTTATGTTACCAAGTTATTCAATCACAACATTTGATTCAATTATTAACAATAAAAATCACAACTTATATCATACTTTGTTCATACTTATTTGAATGATTGTATATAAGTATATTGTATTTGTAACATATATTGCATAGATCGTATATATGATTTAAAATCAATCATGTTTACAATATTTCTAATAATAATTAATATTAATTAAATATTTTTACTTTGATTCACATTAATTATATTATTGTTGATGTGCTTTTTGTATTTATTCTTTTTTTTTTCAATGAAATATAAACTTTTATACAAGCTTTTTACATTAGAACACAAAAAATCCTTTTCTTATAAGAAGTGCGATTAATCATGGTAGATATTGTTGGTCTTTGGTGCACAAAAAAAAACAGAAAAAGAAAAGATATTGATTGGTCCATGTCTTAATGATTCGTCTAAGAATTTGGTAGGAAACCTCTAGGATGGAACGTAATTTTTAATTTATTGGTGCAATTGTGGAATGTCATGGACTTTGACATGATTCAGTGGAATAAAGTTATTCACCCAAAATCCACTCATTCGTCGTGCTAAAGACGGTAATTCTCTGAAGTGCTCATTTGGAGTATGGTGTTAGTCAAATATGTATCATTGAAAACAAAGACTTTCAATGAATATCATTTTTAAAAATTTTTTATTAAAAAAGATTTTCTCAATTTTTTTAAGAAAAAAATAAAAGCATTAATCAATAAATCAAATGTTCGTATGCTTCATACTATAATTAATCAAGTTATCATGAAATCAAAATATTATATAATTAATATGAATTAACAAAATTAAGATGCATATTAGTAAAATTCAAAAAATGAAAGGCTTTTTCGGATTGACGGTAACTCAAGGACAAATCTAATTGCATTCACTGTTGCAAATAAGAAAAACATCTTCATATTTTATTCCATTCCATGGTTTAAAACGAAAGAAGGATAAGAGAAAAGCAAGTTGCATGAGCATCAATAGTCAATTCCACAAGTCTAGGCTTGGCAAGTCAAGGTCTCCTCTCTCTCTCTAATCATTACTAAATTCCAATTCTTTATAGTTGAAGGCAACTTGAATGAATTAATTGTGAAAATTAGACTATCTCCAACACCGTTTAGGAAAAATTTGCATTCCAATTCTTTATAATTGAAGACAACTTGGATGGACTAATCATGAGAATCAGTCTGTAACTCCATCTTGGAAAAATTTGCAATTCAAATTTTTATAATTGAAGGCAGCTTGAGTGAATCAGGGTGGATCTACATGTTCAATTAAAGTGTCTATCGATATCCCTAAAGATTGTAAAACAAGAAGATTTGTTAAAAATATTTCATTGGATATTCCTTTTCGTCGATAAAATTAATAAATTCGTTAACAATAATATATATATATATATATATCTATATCCATATATAAAAGTGTGAACTCTAAAAGTATTAAAAGTGAACAACATAAAAACCTTTATGAATTTTAAGAAATAACAAATTTAACTTTAAATTTCTAGCATTTTTTATTAATTTAATAAAAATAATTTGTAATTAAATATATAACTTTTATTAGTTAGTTATTTAAATTTAAATCTAAAAGTGTTAAAAATGAATAACATAAATACCCTTATAAATTTTAAAAAATAACAAATTTATATTTCAATTTTTAGCATTATTTATTTATTTATTTATTTCATAATGATTATTTGTCATTAAATATATAGCTTTTTATTCATTAGTTATTTAAATTTAAATCAAATAAAAATTTACAAATAAAATTTATATCAAATTAAACTACATTAAAAATTTATTTGTAGGAGATAGTGGATTTGTTATCCAAAATTAACTCAAATTAACTCTCATCTTTACTTTTAAAAATCTTTTTTGTTAAATTTTATAAGTAATAATTCAATCAAATTAATATAAAATACATTTTTCATCCTATAGCCTGTAGCATACTATGAGTTTAAGATTTTGAACAAAATATAAACAAAATCTTTTCTCTATTTCTCAATTACTAATTGTTTTAGTCTAAATTATTAGACCATAATGTGTATGCCATCAAAACATTTAACTTTATCTTAAGTAAAACATATAATTTTTCATTTTTAAGATACAATCTAATTTGCTCTTTATCTTCTTTAATGTTGCATATGATGAGTCCTTACATATATTTATATTTTTTATTTATTTAATTTAGATTAATTAAAATTAAAGTTCATACAAAATTATAAATTAAATTATCAAAAAATTATTAAAAAAGAGTAATACATGTATTATTGTAAGTTTATATGTTTGATTTTTTTTATTTTTATGATAAATATACATTTATATGTTTAATGATTGCAATGGTTGATTATAATATTTCTAATCACTCTATGCAATCACACCTTAACATTACAATGCTTAAATGAATCTTTACTTTATGAACATAATCTCATGTACCCTTGAATTGTTACTAAACTTAGTTTTTATTTTATCTTTTATAGATTGATTCTATACTACACCCAAGTTAATTTCGGTCTATCTTTTTTTTTATATTTAATTTCAAATATTTAGTACTTAAGATATTTTTATGAAACCAAATACAATATTGTTAAACAACATTAATGTTGAAGAAAAGAAACTTTTAAATATACCATTAATTGAGTTTTTTATCTCCATAAGTGGGTTAAGAAATTAACCCATCACTCACTTTTTTTAATTATTTTTTTAATATCCTCTAAAGCCTAAAAGGCATATATCACGTTGTTAACTTCATTTGTGAAATTTAAAAATAATATTATCAATATATTTTATGATTTTTTCTTGGAAAATATAAATTTATTTTTTTCAATTAAGAATACTCTAACATATTTTTATGTTTTGATAGTAAAAAATATTGATTAATTATGCGTGTTTTGTTGAATGATCAAAGCATTGTTAGTTCTCTAACCAATTATTATATTCTTTGAAACATTAATGTTATAGTTCATTTCATTTTGTTTGTTTCTATATTTAGGTCATGTTTGGTATACAAAATTATGAGAAGATAGGATAAGATAATATTATGAATAAGATTAGATTAAATAATATCATCATATTTTGTATTTGATGTATGCAAGGATTAGGATAGGACAATTTATTTATTTGTCAAAATTATCCTTCCTCAAAATTTATATAATTTAAATTATTGATATAATTTTTAAAGGTATAATTGGACATGTAAGTTTAATTACATAGATTAAAAATAATCCTCTTCATTTTGGGAGGATTGAATAATCCTATGCCAAGAGGATATTAATTCTTCTCATAATCCCTATCCCTCTCCCTCTCCCTAGATACAAATCAAACATGGTATAAGATGATTATCATCTTATCCTATTAATAATCCTATGCATCAAACATGACTTGAAAATATATAATTATTGATTTGAATTCTTATCATGAAAGTACTATTTAATAATTATTTGTACTTTTATGAGTGTGTTTACTATACATACATATATCATCTATGATATATACATAAAAAAATGTGAACTACAAACAATATTAAAATTAATTTTTTAATTTGGTAGACTCCTATTAATAATACACTACATGCCAATCATGCATGTTTAACTAATTCTTCAAATCATAAAGAATGGAAGGCTTATAATTGAACTCATTAGTCACATTGTAAAAAATTTGAAATATGAGGTTGTGGAATAAAACATATCTATTTACATAGTCTTACAATTAAGATAAAAAATTAACTCAATTGATAAAATAACATTATATATATATATATATATATATATATACACACACAAAAACAAGATAAATGATCAATTAATATTTCATATAGATCCTAAGATTACTAAATTAATCTTTTTATTACTCAGTTGGTCAATATCATAATATATATGAAAATGATTAAAAAAATGTATTAGATTATAAATGATATTGTGATCCTAAATTTTTTTTAATTAATGTGTAAAAAGTGCTCTATTTAGAATTTAGCCAACTTTACTATAAATAGTTATTTAAATTTTAGCTAAAAATTTAGAAAACTGACAAACATGTGCATATTTTAGATTTTATAGCCTACTTTAAATGGGAGATTTTATAATTAAGAAGAGGTTTAATATATATCTATATTATATATAAAATGTGATAATTTACTAAATTATCTCTACTTATGTTTATTTAATTTTTTTAGCAAAGTAATATATTGTCTACTTTTTATATATTTTCTTATTAAAATAGTTTTTCTTGGTTAAATCATTCATGCCCAATAAAAAGTAAGCCATATAGCTGGAAGATTTAAAATAGTTTTTCTACATATGAATATTTTAGTGTTTGTAATACATTACATCTATTAATATGTTTTACACAATTAAATTAATTATAGAGGATTTAGTGGTAAATAAACTATAACATAATAATAAATGTATAATATTCCATTTGTCCTATTTTCTTTGTCCATCTTTTTCTTTTGGATGTCCCAAAATTATGTCTTATTTTCTGTTTTAAATATCTAAACTCTTACTTTTTATATTTTAAATTATTTTTTATGATTTTTTTTTACTTTTTAATATTAAAAATCATAAAACTTTAATTTTATAAAAAAATTAATTTTAATGTTAAATATATTAAAGTTAAAACTTTTTCTTAAACTATGTGAAAATCACTACAAGACAAACAAATAAAGATGGAGAGAGTAATATAGTAGCAAATTATTGATAATTTTGTTATAAATTGGTATAATTTAGACAAAACCAGTAATAACTTTATATTAAATCAATGATAATTATATATTAAATTATAGATAACTTATTAGTAAATTAATAACAATATAATAGTAAATAAATAATAATTTAATAGTAAATAATTGCTAAGATAGATATATGCCAGTGATAATATAATAATAAATACATAATAATATAATAATAAATAACAAATAATTTAATAGTAAATCATTTATACATAATTGTAAATATATAAAAATATAGTAGTAAATTAAGGATAATTTAATAAAATTAAGTTATAACTTAATAGTAAATCAATGATAACTTAGTAATAAATTAATAATAAGTTAATAGTAAGTAAGATTCAATTTAATACTTCTTTCATCCCAGTAAAATTATCACATTTTTTATTTTTGTTGGTCAATTGTTTTAACTTTAATCACTTACTATTTTATATTTGTTATTGATAAAAATATGAAAAAAAAATATTTTTAAAAAACTTTAATTGAAGTGGTTTCTAAATATATGTTTTATAACCTTTAATTTATTAAAATATTTAAAATAACAGATTTCAAAATTAGAAAATTTTAACAAAAAAAGTCAAACTCAAATAGATAGAGGGAGTAGTAATTAATTGACAAATTTCACAATAAATCATAAATAACTTAATAATAAATTAATGATAATTTAGTAGTAAATAATTTAGAACTTAGTAGTAATTAATAATTGAAAATGAAAAATAAATCAATATAAGTTAATAGCAATCAATGATAAATTAAATAGTTAATTAGTGATAATTTAGTACAGTAAATTAGTAATAACTTAATAGTATATTAATAATAATTTAATAGTAAATAATTGATAACTTAATAGTAAATCAATAATAATATAATAATAAATACATAATAATTTAATAGTAAATCAATTATAACATAATTATAAATGCATAATAGTATAGTAGTAATTTACTGATAACTTAATAGTAAATTTATTTTAATTTAATAGTAATTAAATTATAAACTTAGCAGTAATCATAAATAACTTAGCAATAAATCAATGATAATTTAGTAGTTAATCAGTAAAACTCAGTAGTAAATCAATGATAACATAGTAGCAAATGCATAACATTATATAGTAAATCGTTAATAATTTAATAGTAAATTATTGATAATTTAGTAGTAAATCACTAATAACATCATAAAAAATCATTGATAACTTAGCTATAAATTAGTGATAATTTAATTATAAATTAATGATATTTTAATTGTAAATTAGTTAATTATTAATAACTTTATAGTAAATTATGAATAACTTCACAGTAAATTAGTAATAACTTTATAATAAATTATTTATAACTTAATAGTAAATTATCAATAATTTAGTAGTAAATTATTTATAACTTAATAGTAAATCATCTATAACTTAGTGATAAAATAATGATAATTTAGTTGTAAATTATTGATAAGATAGTAATATGTAATTGATAACTTATTTGTTAATTAGTGATAACATTTTTTTATACTTGAAGTTACCAGTGATTGATCCTTGGTTACTAGAAAGAGTAAAGCTAGAACTTTCATAATTAGGAACTATAATAAACCTACCATGAACCTATTCATTAAAAAAATTTAGTAAAAAATTCTAAATTTGAATGAGACAATGATGTTATTATATAAAAAGAAAATTATCTCTTATATTGTAATTTATTGATAAAGTAATAATAAATCATAAATAACTTAATAGTAATTCAATTGATAACTTAATAATAAATAATTGATAACTTAATAACTAATTATTAAATTGTTAGCAACAGATCAATGGTAATTAGTAAATGCATAATAATATAGTAGTAAATCATTGAATTTAGTAGTAAATCACTAATAACATACTAATAAATCACTTACAATTTAGTTGTATATTAATGATAATTTAGTAGTAAATTAATTAATCATTGATAATTTTATAGTAAATCATTCATAACTTACTAGTAAATCATTGATTATTTAATAATAAATCACTAATAACATAGTAATAAAACACCGATAATATAGTAATAAATCAGTGATAACTTGGTTACCAATCGACAATAATTTTTTTTTGTACTTGAAGTTTTTAAGGATTAAAATCTGATTACTAGTAAAAGGGAAGTCAAAACTTAGTAATAAATTAGTTATAATAATAAATTAGTGTTAACTTAGTTATAATTTATTGATAACTTAACGATAAATCAGTTATAATTTAGTTGTAAATTTGTAATAACAATAAATTAATTATAATTTATAATAAATCAATTTTAGCTTAATAGTAAAATATGGATCACTTAATACTAGATTATTCATATTTTAATACTAAATTAGTGATATAACTTAGCAGTAAATCATCGATAATATATAGTAGTAAATGTCATAACGTCTAGATCCGGGGATCTATCGCCAGACATTGACTTTAGGGAGTCGCCACCAATCTTTTTTTTATCCAGGTGTGATTGGCCACCTAAGGAATCTGCCCTTTTAGGGAACACCTAAGCTTAAGGGTCCCTAAAAGAATAGGTTCGGGTCTGCTTAACCAGAACAGAGTTCGGGAGTTCGGTTACGTGTGAGGAAGGTTATAGCACCCTCACAACGCCCATCAAAAGATGGTACCAGCTTGAATTTGTGTTATCCAAAAGCCTTAAAATTTTACCAAGTAATTAGTTGTTGGAAATTATTCTCAATTGACTCTAATACTTTTAGCAGAAAATTGAGAAAATTCCCTCACCTCAGGAGTATGCAAGAAAAACTACTGTTTCACTTGCAGGGGCTCCGTCGTCGGATTTATTAAAGAAAAAACAAAATCATCCAATTAATTATTGGAAATTATTCTCAATTAACTCTAATACTTTTAGCAGAAAATTGAGAAAATTCCCTCACCTCAAGAGTATGCAAGAAAAACTACTGTTTCACTTGCAGAGGCTCCGTCGTCGGATTTATTAAAAAAAATACAAAATCATCCAATTAATTATTGGAAATTATTCTCAATTGACTCTAATACTTTTAGCAGAAAATTGAGAAAATTCCCTCACCTCAAGAGTATGCAAGAAAAACTACTGTTTCACTTGTAGAGGCTCTGTCGTCGGATTAATTAAAAAAAAAGAAAAAAAAAATCAAGATCAAAATCAAAGTCAAATAAAAAAAATTCAAAAAAAATTCAAAAAAAAAAAAAAAAAAAACCTGGAGCGGCTCGGGTTGCGGCTCGGCTCGGCTCGGCTCAAGGAAGAGAAAACGGCTCGGAGAAGCGGCTCGGGAAGAACGGCTCGGCTCGGCTCGGCTCGGAGGGGGGCTGGGCACGCGCGGGTCAGAATCGGGTCGGGTCGGGTTCGGTAAAACGCGCGGATCCTCTGATTAACTTAAAGCCAAAACGACGTCGTTTTGGGAGGGTATAAAAGGCACCTTCCTCCGTTTTTCGGCAGAACGCTCCTCTCCCCTCTCTCTCTTCCTTCCCTTTTCTCTCCCTTCTCTCTAAAAAAACCGAAGAACTCCGGTGGAAGATTCACCGGATTCTGGAAATTTTCGCCGGAATCTGGGTTTTTTCGCCGGAATTGGCCGGAAATTCACCGGTTTCTGGGATTCTTTGCCGGTTTCTGGGATTCTTCGCCGGAAACTGGGCAGTTCGCCGGAAACTTCAAGGTTGGCCGGAATTTAGCCGGAAACTTCAAGGTTGGCCGGAAAATTCAACCGGAAACTGGAATTTTCCAGAAACTCCAGAAAAAAAAATTTCGAAAATCCCCAAAAAAATTTCTGATAATTTCTGGAACTCTCCTAAACCTTTTCCTAGCCCTTCTATACTCTTCCCTACGCCTTTGCTTCTCAAATCAGTAGCTCTAGCTGACTGTTTTCTGTGTGTTCTTGACTGTTCCAGGGGGTCCTTTATATAGGGGTTGATCAGGAGTTTCTGATCAATCCCAACTCCTCCTTGGACGGGGATTCAGTCTTTGAATCCAATTGGACTCTTTAGATTGAATCCCCACTCCCAGTAGGATTCTTCAGCTTCAATCTCAACCTTCCAAAAAAAAAAAAAATCAAATAAATATAAAAAATAATAGATAATTAGAACAGATAAATAAAAAGATATTATAGTAAAAAAAAATATCTGATAATCAGGAAAAAATCAGAACAGATAATTAAAAAAATAATAATAAAATAAGATAAATCCAAAAATATCTTACAAAAATAATAATAATAATAATAATAATAAATATATAACTATATAAATAATATACATATAAATCTAATCTGAATAAAAATAAATAAATGAATAAAGATATACATAATAATAATAATAATAGAATACATAAAATACAAAAGAAAAAAATATACAGGATTGAAATGGGCCTTACCCATTTGGGCCAGGCCCAATTGATCTGGGCCCGGACCCAATTGGGTGTCTACAGCTGCCCCTCTTTGCACATTTTCTGTGAAACAGAAATTGCGCAAAGACGTAGACACCCAATCAAGACTCAACTCAACATTTTTATTTTTTGATTTTTTTTATTTTTGTTTTTTTATTTTTTTGATTTTTTCTGATTTTTTTGATTTTTTTTTTTTGATTTTTTTTTTTTTTTTGTTTTTTTTGTTTTTTTTTTTTTTGCCGAAGCTCCTCTAAACAGAGACTCAACGACTTTTGAAAGTAAATTGCTCCTCTCAACAGAGGTACCACGACTTTGAAAAGTAAATTGCTCCTCTCAACAGAGGCACCACGACTTTGGAAAGTAAATTGCTCCTCTTCAACAGAGGCACCACGACTTTGAAAAGTAAATTGCTCCTCTCAACAGAGGTACCACGACTTTGAAAAAATAAATTGCTCCTCTAAACAGAGGCAACGGAACTTTGGAAATTAAATTACTCCTCTCAACAGAGGCACCACGACTTTGAAAAGTAAATTGCTCCTCTAAACAGAGGCACCACGACTTTGGAAAGTAAATTGCTCCTCTCAACAGAGGTACCACGACTTTGAAAAGTAAATTGCTCCTCTAAACAGAGGCAACGGAACTTTGAAAAATAAATTGCTCCTCTAAACAGAGGCAACGAACTTTGAAAAAGTAAATTGCTCCTCTAAACAGAGGCACCACGACTTTTGAAAAGTAAATTGCTCCTCTAAACAGAGGTACCACGACTTTGAAAAGTAAATACTCCTAGACGATCATGTCTGAAGGAGTTGAAAGTTGTGTTTGAAGGGATTTTAGGAGATTATGCCCAAAGGTCTTATAAATCAACCCTGATACCAAGAGACATCCTATTTCAAGGATTAGGAACTTACCTGACAAGTTTCTTCTCAAACTTGCAAAGTCTTTTCATATCTGTCTTTTTCATGTGGGATGTTGGAACACCCCTGCTTCTTGAATTTGTACACTGTACTTTCCTGAAAGTAGTGTATGCTATGCAAATGCATATGAATTTCAATGCATGCTATGCAAATGTTGACCAATTAATTCATGTTCAATGTATGGTACTCAAGTTTCTCAAGCTCTTTTTTTATTTCTTGGGTGTCAAGCCCTTTGATTTTTCAGGATCCAATTGCACTGCTCTTCTAAGATTGAACCAGTGTAGCTCTCAATTGTCTTTTCCACTCACATTCTTCCTTGTTCAGTTTCTCAATACTCCGGAATAAGCTTCATCAATCGATCATCCCTTGACCATCATCCATGAATTTCTCAGCACTAGCAAATTTCAAAACAAATTTCATCCACCATCACTGGGTCCTTGTCTCAGCATCAATCATTCCAAAACAAATTATGTCCACTGATTGTTCCCACCATTCGACCAATTCATCCTTGTACTCATCACTTGGTTGTATCGCTTTTCAAGATTTGCCCCATCATATTCTCTATTTGGTCACATCATACATCCTTCTAAATCATCTCTTTTAGGTTTCTACCATTTCTTCATCATCTTAGATTTCTTTTCAAATGAATGCAAGACTCTTTTAAGCGCATATTCATTCATTCATTATCATTTCAATTCTTGACAAATACCATGCAATCAAGCATTTTCTCAATTCATTCTAGGGGTGAAACAATGAGAGAACGCAAGGTGAATTATGGTAAAGATAATCAATGAAGATCTGTTTTGGTACAAAACAAATGGGAAAGGAAATAAATTGGATGTCATTGAGATGGATGGTATGTCCAAATGATGAATATTCAGACAATTCTCAACATTAATCTAGGATTCTTTTTCAAAAACTCATTCCATTTACAGTTGAAGTCATCTTGAGCTTGTCGAACTTTGCCCCAGTCTTTGAGGGATCTTCAGATGTCTTTGACCTTTCATTCATGTGAGCCATTTGCCCTGGATCTTTTTTTCTACCAAGATCACCCTTTCAGGTTTTCAATTTGAATCTCTTTTTTTCATTTTCTCATTTTTTCCTTTTTTTTCTATTTTTTTCTTTTTTTTTCATCATCTTCTTTTTTCTCATTTTTCATCCATTGTTGATATCTTTCATACATCCAACTTTAGAGCAATGTAGCATGATTTCATTGCTTCATCATGAGCATACATTCGCTCAACATATGATCATTCAAGTTGAGTATTCACACTTGATCCAAATGGACTTTTCAAGGTTGTAACGTAGGCCAAGGGGAAGGGTCATAAAAGAAATGGATATAATAGGCTCAAAACATGTATTAAAAAGGTTCAAAACCAAAGGATCATTTGATGCAGCTTGGCATTTTGCCCCCACATCATTTCACTACTTTTTTCTTTCATCACACAAAGGATTCTCATTACTTTGCCCCAAGTCATGTGTGGCATTTGTTTTTTCTTTTTTTTTCATTTTTGAGACCTTTTGTGGTGTTTTTTTTTTTTTTTTTTTTTTTTTCAAAAATTACCCTCCAGTGTAGAGGGTGATCCTTGGTTGGGGTTCTTCAAGAAAAAAAATCATGATTGGCTCAAAGGGGTAGCAATAAATGGTTTTTCTAATGGTAAAAGAAAGGTGGCCATTTTTCATCTCAATTGTGAATACCTTTCTTGAACATCATCTATTGAACAAAGCTCATGAATCTGTATAAAAGATTACACATCTTCAAGACATATCTGTTTCTCCTCCAGTAATAGCTTACTTCTGTTCAAATCATCTTCTCATATTAATGTGGATGAGTTCTCAAAATTAAATCCCAGAATTATTGTTATCATTGTCTAAATATTCATCATCTGAAATTTAAGAATGGGAATGTGAAGTTATGAAGGGTAGCAGGGTATGGAATAATGGTCAAATGAAAGAGAAAAATGTAATGAAATGCATTGACTTGCCTTTATTAAATGATAACAAGTAAAGTCATATTGCAAAAAAAAAAAAAAAAATCCAACATTACTTGAAAAGAAATCTTAAAGTGACAAAAAAACTTTCAACCCGCCTTATCTCCATTAAAAATTAGCCCCCTATATGATCAGGTGAAGAAATCCCCATTGACGTCTTGCCCCTCAATTCATTGTGACTCTCCAGATCCTTTCTGTTCTTGACTTTCACTTAGGGTGTTAACATTGAATGTTGTTGCTTTTCCTTGATCAAAACTTACCATTCCATCATTGATCAACCGTTGCACCTTATACTTTAAAGCAGTGCAATTTTCAGTAGAATGGCCAGTAATTCCATAGTGATAGTCGCAGTGGGCTGTAGGATCATACCACTTTGGGTAGGGTGGTTTAAGAGGTTCCACATGGCTGGGGGCAATCAAGTGGCTATTATAAAGCTCTCGATATAACTCTGTATAAGTCATAGGGATTGGATCAAATACAGGTTTTTCTCGAGCAGTCCGTTGTTCTCGCGAGCCACTTGCTGGGTTAGTAGGGCGAACTTGAGTTCTTACAGGAGCTTGAATGTTAAGGCGGTAAGTGGATGAACAAGATGGTTGTGAAGCTAGCTGGTATGGGTAGGATGAGGCATTATTCACAGCGGGATAGTATGGAGAGTAGCCTTGGGATGGATAGGGTTGATAACCCCTGAATTGTTGTCTATCAAAGCTCACAGCTTGAGCTTCAGCTTCTTTCTTTTCTGATCTTCTTGGTTTCTCCTCCTTTCAACTTGCCATTTTTTATGGCACTTTCAATAATTTCTCCAGAGATCACCATGTCAGCAAAATTCTTTGTTGCATTCCCTATCATCTTTTCATAATAGGGAGGTTTCAAAGTGCTAACAAACAGCACTGTGGTCTCTTTTTCTGTCAGGGAAGGTTGTACCTGTGAAGCTATATCTCTCCATCTCTGGGCGTATTCTTTAAAAGACTCGTTTGACTTTTTCTCCAGATTCTGCAAAGACAAACGATCAGGAGCCAAATCGATAATGTGTCGATATTGACTGATGAAGTCATGTGCCATATCACTCCAAGAGCGAATACGAGTCCTATCCAACTGAACATACCATCTGGCGGCAGAGCCAGTAAGACTGTCCTGGAAAACATGCATAAGAGTTTTTCATCATGAGCATGAGCTGCCATCTTCCTGCAATACATGGTGATGTGGGTTTTGGGGCACTTGTACCGTCATATTTTTCAAATTTGGTACTTTGAACTTATAGGGAATAACCACATCAGGGACTAGGCAGAGCCCAGCAGCATCTACTGACCCATAAAAGCTAAATCCTTCCACAGCCCGTAGCCTCTGCTCTAGCATGCTAATCTTGGAACTTTCCTCAGCTTCCACTTTCATCTTTTCTTTTTCCTTCTTTAATCATCTAGATCAGGAATTGGTTCTGCCTTTTTCAGTGAAGACAGGATTTATATAGCTATTATACTGCCCTGGGTTGAAAGCTGATGGTATTCCAGGATATGGCGGGACCTTTTGAGCAGGCTGGACCTGAGATGGGCCAAAACCTGGAGGGTACAAAGGGTCAGCCACTTCTTGCTGGCTTGTACTTCCTTCAACTCCTTTCCCCTTATTCATGTTATTTAGAGCTTCCAGAATCTTGCTTAGTTCACTTTCAATCTTCTCCTGGGCTTTCTCTAGCTTTTCAAATCTATGAGAATTCTCCTCCTCCATTTGTCTTGCTCTGGATCTTGTGTTGTATGGATGAGCAGGGTTCTCGCTAGATGGAGCTATCCTCGGACCTTGAGTACCATACTCATGATTAGAAATGTTATGCTTTATGTATGATGCTTTGATGCATGAATAAAATGTACATTTTCCTGAATGAAATCTAATATGAAATGGATACAAATGATTGTGTTAAAACATGACCATGCAAGTAATGTAGATGCATAAAATTAGACAAACAACATAGTTAGTTTCATGAATGAAATGAAAGTAATGCTGATGCATAACATTACAAAAAATAATACACAAAGTTAAGCAATCAAAATGATTAGATAAACACCTTTTTTGTGTCCTAATTTCAGGGTATATCTATCATTGGGTAGAAAGGGCTCTATCCTAGGTGTAAGCACTCTTAAGGTTCACTACATGCGGTTTTAAAGTCAGAGTCTAAAGGCCCTCAAATTGTTCCTTACATCTTTGTCCATCACAGACTAGTAAGGCACCCTAATCCTCACCCATTACAGGCTACAAGCGGAAAAATGTTCAATTTGAGTGGGAGTATTTCGCTAGCCACTGCGGAGGCATTAGACCTCACGAAAGCAATAGGTACTTTACTCCCTCCTAAAGGGACGGAGCTCGGGTGTAGAGCTCATGTTATGCACATGCATATGAATGACATAATTAATAATAATACATATATACAAAAAGGTTCAATTTTATTAGGCTTTTGGATAACACAAATTATTTGCTGGCCTGACTCTCAAGGTCCCCAGTGGAGTCGCCAAGCTGTCATAACGTCTAGATCCGGGGATCTATCGCCAGACATTGACTTTAGGGAGTCGCCACCAATCTTTTTTTTATCCAGGTGTGATTGGCCACCTAAGGAATCTGCCCTTTTAGGGAACACCTAAGCTTAAGGGTCCCTAAAAGAATAGGTTCGGGTCTGCTTAACCAGAACAGAGTTCGGGAGTTCGGTTACGTGTGAGGAAGGTTATAGCACCCTCACAACGCCCATCAAAAGATGGTACCAGCTTGAATTTGTGTTATCCAAAAGCCTTAAAATTTTACCAAGTAATTAGTTGTTGGAAATTATTCTCAATTGACTCTAATACTTTTAGCAGAAAATTGAGAAAATTCCCTCACCTCAGGAGTATGCAAGAAAAACTACTGTTTCACTTGCAGGGGCTCCGTCGTCGGATTTATTAAAGAAAAAACAAAATCATCCAATTAATTATTGGAAATTATTCTCAATTAACTCTAATACTTTTAGCAGAAAATTGAGAAAATTCCCTCACCTCAAGAGTATGCAAGAAAAACTACTGTTTCACTTGCAGAGGCCTCCCGTCGTCGGATTTATTAAAAAAAATACAAAAATCATCCAATTAATTATTGGAAAATTTATTCTCAATTGACTCTAATACTTTTTAGCAGAAATTGAGAAAATTCCCTCACCTCAAGAGTATTGCAAGGAAAAACTACTGTTTCACTGTAAGAGGCTCTGTCGTCGGCATTAATTAAAAAAAAAGAAAAAAAAAATCATGATCAAATCAAAGTCAAAAAAAAAATTCAAAAAAAAAAAAAAAAAAAAAAAAAAAAAAAACCTGGAGCGGCGTCGGGTTGCGGCGTCGGCTCGGGCTCGGCTCAAGGAAGAGAAAACGGCTGGAGAAGCGGCTCGGGCTAAGAACGGCTCGGCTCGGCTCGGCTCGGAGGGGTGACTGGGCCACTGGGTGCGGGGTCAGAATCGCGGTCGACGCTCGGGTCGGGTCGGGTTCGGGTTAAAACGCCGATCCTCTGATTAACTTAAAGCCCAAAAACGACGTCGTTTTGGAGGGTATTAAAAGGCACCTTCCTCCGTTTTTCGGCAGAACGCTCCTCTCCCCTCTCTCTCTTCCTTCCCTTTTCTCTCCCTTCTCTCTAAAAAAACCGAAGAACTCCGGTGGAAGATTCACCGGATTCTGGAAATTTTCGCCGGAATCTGGGTTTTTTCGCCGGAAGTTGGCCGGAAATTCACCAGTTTCTGGGATTCTTTGCCGGAAACTGGGCAGTTCGCCGGAAACTTCAATGTTGGCCGGAATTTTAGCCGGAAACTTCAAGGTTGGCCGGAAAATTCAACCGGAAACTGGAATTTTCCAGAAACTCCCAGAAAAAAAAATTTCGAAAAATCCCCAAAAAAATTTCTGATAATTTCTGGAACTCTCCTAAACCTTTTCCTAGCCTTCTATACTCTTCCCTACGCCTTTGCTTCTCAAATCAGTAGCTCTAGCTGACTGTTTTCTGTGTGTTCTTGACTGTTCCAGGGGGGTCCTTTATATAGGGGTTGATCAGGAGTTTCTGATCAATCCCAACTCCTCCTTGGACGGGGATTCAGTCTTTGAATCCAATTGGACTCTTTAGATTGAATCCCCACTCCCAGTAGGATTCTTCAGCTTCAATCTCAACCTTCCAAAAAAAAAAAAAATCAAATAAATATAAAAAATAATAGATAATTAGAACAGATAAATAAAAAGATATTATAGTAAAAAAAAATATCTGATAATCAGGAAAAAATCAGAACAGATAATTAAAAATAATAATAATAAAATAAGATAAATCCAAAAATATCTTACAAAAATAATAATAATAATAATAATAATAAATATATAACTATATAAATAATATACATATAAATCTAATCTGAATAAAAATAAATAAATGAATAAAGATATACATAATAATAATAATAATAGAATACATAAAATACAAAAGAAAAAAATATACAGGATTGAAATGGGCCTTACCCATTTGGGCCAGGCCCAATTGATCTGGGCCCGGACCCAATTGGGTGTCTACAGTAAATCGTTACTAACTTAGCAATTTTTTTGTTTTTGTTTTGGTTGAATATTGATATAGAGCTATTTTTTTTAATATATGTAACATATTTGATTTATTTAGAAAATTATATTTATTGCCATTTAATACTAAGGTATTGAATTACAAATATTTGTGGATATTGTACACATATAATTAAATAAAACAATATTTATGTACCGATTACTATAACAACATAATTTTATTGAAAAAAAAATCAATTTTTGAAGTAAAAATTTGAAATGACTTGATCTAAATTTGTATGTTATTGATTGTCTACTTGATAATAAATTAATAGTAATTAGATTAACGCTATATTTTTATTCAAAATAAATTGTTGTGTTATGTGGTAGGTTTTATAACACTGACAGCAACTATAAAATAATTATTATCTTTAAAGATATTTTTAAAATGAAAGAAATAAATAATAAGTCTAAACTTATTAGACAACACCATAGAAAAATTATCTACAAGTTACTTTCTCAAGTAAATAATATTTTAAATGAAAATATATGATTTAATAATCTAAGAATAATATGAATTCTGTAAATTATATTTTTATAACAATATCAGTTAAATGATGATTTTTTTGTATGACTTATACTAGATATATAATTAAGTGTTTGTTGAATAAAGAAATTACTTCATTTTAATTAAAAAAGAGTTCAAATATTAAAACTATATTCATTATCAATTTTAAAGTCTAAGATTTAAAACATAGTTTACCTTCAAAATATAATAATATCTTTTGATATTTATCTAAAATAGGTCATATCTTATTAATTTTAGAATTATTATATTTCATTATTTAACAAACAATAATAATATTGAACCAAAATTAATTGAGAAACATATTTCAATATTTAAAGAACAATATAAAAAAACTATTTGATTATGATAAGATATACCTTTAAGTAAAGTATGTTATTTAAACTCTTATTATAACATATTTTAGTAAGTTATGCATATTTAGTGGCTTTTTAAGAAATCAGTAGTCGATATTAAAAGTAGTTTTAGTTAATATCCCTTGTAAATATATAAATAAACATCATTGATGATTATATCGAGATATTAATGATTCTTGATTGCTTCAAATCCTTTTTTTTAGAATATGTTTATAAATTAATTTTTTTTAATTAGTAAACTTCATGTAGGTATCCATTTTTTACTATAAAATGAAACTACAAAATGATTTATATTTCATAAATAAGTACATATCAAAATCAGAAGTAAGTGATCATGAAAAAGAAAACATTATATAGTTACTTTATTTCAAGCAACAAAAACTTTATCAGAATATGGTTTCAAATCAAAATAAATAATTTAAATTTTCAATAGCAAATAGATGAAAAGCAAGAGTTTGTATGAGTTCAACAATGATCGATTACCTCAAAAATTTTTTAAATTGAAAATAAAAATCCACTACAAAAAAATTAAAAGAAAAAGCTCGAGAAAAAGCATAAAATAAAGAAGAAAGGAAAGTACAAAATTCGATTTGATTGTGATAGAAGACAATTCTCTGACAAATTTAAAAAAAAAAGAAAATATATAAAAAATGAATGAAAATGGTGACTTAAAATTAAAAGATTTAAAAGAAAACTTCTATAAAAAAAAAGTCAAAATAAAGAAATATTAAATATTTATTCTTTATCAGAATTTTAATTTAAAATTTTTGTTATATTTATTTTTTAAAACTTAAATTTATGTTGTCAATTTAATTTAGTATGACGATGGTTATTTCAATTTTATTACTATAAAATTATTAAAATTATTTCATTATATTAGAATTATAATTTGGTTAACAATTATAAACGTGAAAGAAAATTAGTATATTATAAGTGGATACTTCAAAAATATTCTAAATCCCGCACTAGAATTAACTAATCGTGAAAATCACACTATCCCCCACACCATTAAAGAAAAATTTGCAGTGAGACAATTACGCGTCTTGTTTGGAAAACCAAACACCGGAGCTAATAATTTCCACCGAACTAAAACTCTTTTCAAACATGAAATTCACTTTCATATGAATCATGTATGGAGTATGAAATAACATTGCAGGGTCAAGCAAGTTAATTTTTCAAAAGAATTTTATATCTATTTGGCGCAACCAATTCAGTCTTTCTCGCTCTATAGTTGTTAGGGACAATAAAATACTATGGAAGTTGGATTGGAATTGTCGAGCTTGATACCCGGAACTGGAAGCTTTGTTCTTTTCTTTTCAGTGTTTTTTTTTTCCTCATGAATTGGAACTGGAAGTGGTTTTTTTTTTTTTTTTTTCTCTGGAGCTTTATACAGGAATAAAGCATCTTAGCTTGAGCTTGATCTGTAAAGATGTAACTTTTAGTTTTGGCAGTTAAATTGGTAGGTGTAGTCATTGTTGTACATGCCATGGCTTGTATCAGATTCTTGCACTGCAAGTAGTTGAGTTGAATCATTGATAATTGTTGATGTAATTCCTGGTCTGGTAGTCGAAAGTCTTACTGGAGGATGAGAAAGAGAGTATGTGTGACCTGTCACAGAGTAGAAAGTCAGGTGTGCCAAAGATATTATTTTGAAGCATGCTTTGATACTCAACTCAAGATAGTAAGATACATCGGAAGCAAGGAAATGAAAGAGAGCAGGAAGTAGTTATAGAACGTAACAAAAGTTGTATAGTGAATCACTTGACTAGTCTGGTTATGCCTTTTATACCTCTTGGGTGACGACATGGCTAATTGAGCTTCCATGCGTAAGACCAACTACGTGGCTACTAACATAACCACTTAGGTATAACAATAATGAAGAGATTAAAAGATAATAAGATTTTCACTAAGAATTTTTTTGGATAAATGATTTTTATTAATCCAAAGAAAGGAGTAGACCTGCTACAAGCAAACAATGAGCTATCAAAACGTTAGCAATGTCCCAGAATAAGCAATAAAGCAAACTAATAGACAAAACAAATATAACTTTTGCAAAGTAATCAAACTAAACAACATTAAGGATCTAGTCCCCAATTTAGACGCAATTTTTTTTATGCTAAGCCAGAAATTTATTAATAAAAACAGTTACACAATAGGGTGAACAGCTGGAGATCCCCATAACTCAGCAGTAAAACACCACCTTATAGACAGAACAGAAGACAAGCACAATACAACCAGACATACCGCCAGTCATCTTAGGCGAGCAAAAGGGAAAGAACTGTGACACAAGTACCGTAACACCAGGAAAAAAACATTCAGACACAATTTCTGTTGTGGAAGAGGAAGAGTGGAACTGGAGACTGCAATCCTGTTATTGAATCTAAACTAAAAGAAATTTCTGATATCCCAAAAAACAGCTTCTATATCTCTTGATGGCCTGCTAAACATCCTTTGCTTGTGCTCCTGCCAAATAAATACATATATGAGCATCCCAAGCCAATCTAATTAAGGACAATAGATGCCAAAGTTTTGCTTTGCTCTTAAGATGACTGACAGCCCAATCTAACTCAAAATACCAGTTGCCCACATGTTTTTGTTCAAAACTACAAATTACTAACCTGGAAACTCATGATTGTCATTTGTAAAATGAGGTTAGGAAATTCAAAGGACATATCCTAGTTTGTAGGCAATTTTTGCTTTTAGTTTTAGAAGCAATGCCAAGTTTAAAAAGGGAATGAGATGCCCCAAATTGAAACCTTCTTGAATTAAATTTCGAATGCATTTACTTTAGTGTAGATATAGATATCACACTTATAATGCAAGAGGGTATTTAAATAATTTTATTTGTTTAGGCAATTAACTACAGCTTAAAGAATCAACAAGAAAACTTTTGAGTTATTAAGTATTCTAGAATGCTTACCAAATGACTTTGAAACATGAATTTTGATGGAGTCACCTACAAGATCTTCTCCATTTTTGGTTCTGGTTCCATGTAAACCTAGCCATCCATTTGTTTCTCAGCTCATTCAGCATTGTATATCCAACAGATAACCCAATCACCAAACCACATCCATACCCAATCAATACGATTTTCCAATCAGATATACCATCTACCCATGAATCTCCATCTTTCTTAGAGGGTGGCATTCCAAGACCAACTTCGTTGAATTTCCTTGTCAAATGCAGCCCACACAATCTTGGGTTCCCTTTGTAAGAATCGTTTGAAAATGCATTGAATTGGTAGCTTTGTGGTATGCTTCCCTCAAGTTGGTTGCAAGAGAGATTCAATACTGCAAGAAAAGTTAGGCTTGTAAGCTGTAGAGGAATCTTTCCGGAGAGTTTGTTCTGGGAGAGGTCCAACGACTCAAGCTCAGTTAAGTTTCCATGTGCTAAAGGAATTGGGCCGAGGATGCTGTTATAGGACAAGTTTAGCACTTTGAGTGACTTGAGGTTTTGTATTTCTTCCGGTATTCTCCAATGAAAATTATTATTAGAAAGGTCAAGACAAACAAAGATGGTTAAGATCTTCTCATAAAAAATTTCAAACCCTTTATTTACATTTGTGGCAGAGTCCTGTTAGTTATCATCTCCAATAAAATCTGACTTAGCTTTGTTGCCATCAATCATCATCCTCATTGCCTTCAAAAAATGAAAAAACTCGACAGATAACTCACCTGACAAGTTATTGGAAGCAAGGTCCAGCATGTGTAACTCTGGGAAAGTATTTTCATCCTTAGAAATTTTAATCGGACCGTAGAATCTATTTGCTCTTAGTACAAGAACTTTCAAAGAAGGCAATTTCACCAACCAAAAAGGAAATGCGTCCTGTATTATATTTTTTCCAAGGTCCAAAACTTCAAGATTTCTGCAATTAGCTATTGACTTCGGCAACTTCCCTTCCAATTTATTCCCATTGATTATAAGTGACCTTAGTTGAGAAACTTGAAAGAATTCAATTGGTAATTGACCAGAAAAATTATTGAAAGCAATGTCTAGTACATCCAAGTCTTGAAAATAAATTTTCACATGTTTAATTGGACCATAAAACCTATTTGCTCGCAATATAAGAACCACCAACCAAGGCAATTTTCCCAACCGTAAAGGGAATGTGTCATACAGATTATTGTTTCCAAGGTTTAAAACTTCGAGCATTGCGCAATTGGCAAATGACCTTGGCAACTTCCCTTCCAATTTATTGTCATTGAGTTGAAGCAAAAATAATTGGGTTGCTTTTGCAAAATCTGGTATGCTGCTGTTGAAATTATTTTTTTGTAGATCCTAATAGTTGAGAGTCTTGATATTGCCCGAGCAATTTGGAATTGGCCCGCTAAATTTGTTATAAGATGCATTAAACTTCTCAAGTTGACTCAAATTGCAAATAGGTCTTGATAAGGAGCCTTCTGAAGAAGTTGGAGACTGGTTTAGTGAAAATTGGTCCAAAGATGAGAGAGAATTGTTAGAAAGATCCAAATACCTCAGACTTTTCTTCCACACCCAGTTTGGTACTACACCACTTATATTTGTTATTTGAAAGGTCAAGATGTTCCAAACTACTTTTACCTTTTAAAAACTCTGGAAACATACTTAGATTACAGAATTGTAAGAACAAGAATCTCAACATTGGAAAAGAGGAGTTTGCATCACCAAAAGAAAACTTTTCTGGAAAATTAATTGCATTGAAAGAAAGGTCTAACTGTAAAAGAGTGGTCTTCCACAACCAGTTAGGCACAAAACCATGGATTTGGTTGTTAGAAAGATCTAGAAAAGCCAACTTGTCTTATATTTTGATGAATTCTGAAAATTCAGTAAGTTTGCATGAATGTAGGTCTTGCTCCTCTAATTGGGGAAAAGAAAGGCTTGTGATGTTGCTTTCAATTGATATGCTTGTATTGGAAAGGTCAAGAAGCCTTAAGTTCTTGAGTTGGGAGAACATGTGAAGCTTTATGGAACTAACACTATGTTCAGATAAATATTAATAAAGGAAATGAAAGGAAAGGAATTCTAACAATCATTGTTTGGATAAAAAGTGAAAAAGAAAGGAAATGATTTATTATAATAATTTTTTTCAATTATAATCTTTTATTGCCTGTGATTTTAGAGCACTCCTAGACCATGATATGTTTGTTATCTTATCTGACCTCACAATTACTGCTATATCAGTGATTTTTAATCAAGTAAACAAGAAGATGTTTTATAAACATGCATTGATGGATGATTGTTAGCTAGTTCCACGTCTCATAAATCCAAAAAAATGTCTATTCATATTCAATCAATCATCAAAATCAAATCACCAAAAAAATTATAAAAAATTTTTATATTGAAAAGACATGTAAAATTTACTTGAAAAAAGATATGGCTTTGAAAAAATTATAAGATGATTGTGATGTGGTTTTTTTTTTTTTTACTAGGTTTTTAGTATTAATAAAAAGATGGATATAATAGTCTTTTTATAAAAATAAAAAATTATCAACTTTCTTTTCCTTAGCTTTTCCCCCAAATTGGGGTATTAAAAAAGTGAGAATTACAAAGGAATCCAAAGATTATTGAGTTTTCACCTCTTTCCTTTCCTTTAAATTAAAAGTTTATTTAAACAAAGGTAGAGTTTTTCTATTTCCATTAGTTGCCTTTATTTTCCTCTCCTTTCTTTCCATTCCCCTCAATCCAAACATAGTGTAAAGCTATTGTAGCCTTTAGACAATGTTTCAATCAAGGAAGAAGATGCATTGAGAAACTCACGAATTTCACCAACCAATTGATTTCTTCCAAGATATAGGTTATGCAATGATGAAAGAGTAAATAACGAAGAATGTACTGATTCAAAGAGGTGGTTCATCAACAAATAAACATATGCCAGATTTGGAACACCAGATCTGTGAAATGTAGGGATAAAACCATTGAAATTGTTGTAGACACCCCAATCTATTCGGGATGTTTATTTTTATTAATTAAAAAAATAAAAAATTAGAAAAATTCTAAGGTGGTTGGATTTGCTTAGGGCTATTTTTCTAGGTCATCAAAGTTGTGATAAATTCAGAATTAGAGATTGAATTTAAAAGGGATTGAAATCTCATTTGGTTTAGCGTTCTTGGATTTGAGACCCTATAAATATAAAATTGGACACAGATGAGAAAAATTAGAAACGAAAACACGAAAAATAGAAAAACAATAGAGCAAAAATCAAAAGCACAAGAAATGCAGAAAGCAAAAAAAAATTTTTGAAGATTTTTGGGCTTAGAGAAAAAAAAAGGGATTTTTTTGAAAAATTTTGAAAAATTCCTGGATTTTGACGAAAATTTTTAGTTTTCGATGAGTTTTTTTATGTCGGTTGAATTTTTCGATAAACTTTCTAGCACCGGTTGAATTTTTTTATAGGTTTTGTAAAATCCGGTGAAGAAGATTTCGATGAAGGTTGAATTTTTCAATGATCGTTTGGTGAACCAACCTAGATTCTGATGACATTTCCCAAAATCTGGTTGATATTCAATCGGAGTTCATCTGGTTCTAGAAAGAGAAAAAGAGAAAAGAAAAGGGGAAAAGAAAGAAGGGAAAGGGGAGATTTGAAACAAAAAGCCAAGATTCAGCCTTTTATACCATCGCAAAATGATGTTGTTTTGACATTAAAAAACCCTAAGATCTACGTGTTTCTATTCGAACCAACCTGACCTGATCGTGACCCACTCCACCAACCTATGTTTCAGCCAATCCATTCCAACTAAGCTGAGCCGAGCCACGCCCCTAAGCTGCATTTTTGAGCCATTGTTTTTATCTTGAGTCAAGCTGAATTCTAGCCGCTAAGCCGAGCCATTTCATTTTTTTGGTATTTTTTATTTTTTTTTGTTTATGTGTTTGTTTTCCTTAGTATTTTTGCATGATTAAATTTTAAAAAATAAAAAAATGAAAAAAATAAAATATTTTGAGAATAGATATTAATTATCCAATGATGGAATTTATAGAAATTTTAAATAGTAAATTTTTATAAAATTTCTAAGTGAGAAATTTTATCTAAATTTGTCCCAAATTGTGGAATAATCTAAATAAAGTTTCAATAACAATAATTAATATTTATTTTCAAACAAAAAAAGAAATAAATAAAAAACCAAAAAATAAAAGATAAAAATTTATTAAAATTTTGGAAAAATACAAATTATCCAAGGATGAGATTCTTAGAAATTTCAAATGGTAAATTTCTTAAGAAATCTCTAGGTGAGAAATTTCTCTAAATTTGTCCCAAATTATGGATTAATTTAAATGAAATTTCAATAAAAGTAATTGTATTCTTTTCCAAATAAAATTTTGGTTGAAAATATGTGATAATTATCCAATGATAAGATTATTAGAAAATTCAAATGGTAAATTTCTAAAAAATCTTTAAGTGAGAAATTTCTTTAAATTTGTCCCAAATAGTGGAAGAATTTAAATTAAATTTCAATAAAATAATTGTCATATTATTTTCTTTCCAAAAACAAAAAAAAAAAATTCTAAATAGGCCCAAATTATGAAAAATTTAGAAATTCTGAAAAAGAAAATATTTCTAAATTGACTCAAATAGTGAAAAATTTAGAAATACAAAAAAAATAAATAAAAAGAATTTCTAAATAGGCCAAAATAGTGGAATAATTAGATATATTTTTGATAAAATAAAAAATAAAAAATAATTAAACCTTTTTTCCAACAATGGAGCCTCTTCAAGGAAATAAATGGGATCGTTGAATATTTTTAAGGTGAGAAAATATTTTTAAGAATTCTACCAGATTGATGGAGAATCTTAAAAATTATTTCTAATATTTAACATAAAAACTTAAAACCATTAGAATTCGGACCTTAGGATAAATTTAAAATAAATGATACCATATTTTGGATGGGCATATGGGGTGCTATAACATTCCTCATATGTAACCAAACTCTTGAACCATATTCTGGTTAGTAGACCCGAACCTATTTTTTTAAGAATCCTTAGTCAAGCTTAGAATCTCCTTAAAGGGATAGATTCTTTAGGTGACCAATTACACCTAGATAAAAAAGATTGGTGGTGACTCTTTTTGTTAAGTCTAGCTATAGATTTTCGGATCTATATATTATGACAATTGTTATAAGATAGATCCAGTTCCACAAGGTTACTAAGATTTTGCAATTGATGATGGAATTGGTCCAAAGAACTTGCAGCAACTAAGATCTAAATTTGTCAAGAATTTGAGATTACCAATTGATTCTGGTAGTTTGCCACTGAAATTTGTATAAAAAATCATTAAGATCCGTAAAGCATTGTTTAATGGAAATTCTGGTAATTGACCTCCAAGAGCGTAATTTTCTGAAATATCAATGCTTTCTATTTTTGGCAACAAGAGAATTTCTTTTGGAAAATGCCCACTCAAATTGCAATTCACTAAACTAAGAGAAACCAAATGAGAAGAAATTTCCAACAAATTGTGAGGTAAATTAGAGATCGGATTCGTATCAAGGAAGAGTTTGGAAAGAAAAGGAAGTCTTAAGAGAGAAGCACAAAATGGACCTGTCAACCCACAGCTCGACAGACTTAACATTTGCAGGTTAGGAAGTACTATAGATATGGCTTCACACCATTTAGTACTTTGAGTTGAAACTTCACACTATCCAAGTAGAGCTCCATAAGAGGTCTCAAATTTTGGATTAATGTCGTGAAGTTTGAGTTTTCGAGTTTCAGAGGTTGTTGAAGTTTGTAAGGAAAATCGATGTGCCAAAAATTTGGATCAAGAATTTTGTAATTGTATTGATAGCGAGAATCTTGTTTAGATAAATCACGAGAGACTAACCTTGTTAAGTATGAAATCCCCACTGGAATTTGGCCAAGGAAACATGAGTTTGAAAGGTTGAGATGAGTTAAATTTGGGAATCTATCAAACTCATATTGAAACAAAGTAGTATTAAAATTGTTTCCAGCAAGATTAAGGCATCAAAGATGATTGAGATTGAAAATGGAGTGAAAGTTGCATGAAAGGTTTTTGTAACTGAGATCAAGCCCATTTACATGACCCAGAGCATCACGTGTAATTCTTTTCCAAGAGCAACAATCAGTGTTGGGATCCCAAAGATCAACTTTGGAAGAGAAAGTAAAATTTGGGGCATAGTAAAGATCATGGTTCAATTGCAGCAAAGCATATTTTTGGTCATCAATGCACTGGTTTTGGAGATCAGTAGGAGAAGAGGAAAAAGATAGCACAAGAGATACAAAGCACGAAAAGAGAAATAAGGTAGGCAAAAAGAGTGAAATCAAGATACCAAGATTCTTCATGTTTTCTTTGATCTCTACAAAAACTGATGGGAAGATTGTGGAGTTTCACATTTCCATACAAATATTTATAGACAAGTACTTCATGTTACGATTATGCACAGTTATTATAGCTAACTGCTTTTATCTCAAAGTATAACCAATCCAGTAAATGAGAGAGAGTAAGCAGCCGTTAAAGAGAGTAGAGAGAGTTTAGCAGTGAATCACCTGTCTGGTTTGGTTCTACTTTTTATACCTCTTAGATGACGACGTGGCAAACTGGGCTTTCATGTGTAAGACCTACTATGTGACTTGTGACATGATCACTTAGGTCTAACAATAATGAAGAGCTTAAAAGATAATAAGATTTTTGTTAAGAATTTCTTTGGATAAATGATTTTTATTAACCCAACGAAAGCAGTAGACTTGCTAAAAGTAAACAGTAAGCTATCAAAACGTTACAAATGTCCAAGAACAATCAAACTTTTGGAAAGTAATCAAACTAAGCAACATTAAGGAACCATTCCCCAATTCAGACACATTTTTCTTTTGCTAAGCCAGAAATTATTAATAAAAACAGAGTTACACAATAGGGTGAACGACAGGGGAACCCTATAGAAAAACACCACCCCATAGAACAGAAGACAAGCACAATACAACCAGACATACTGCCAATCATCTTAGGTGAGCAGAAGAGAAAGAACTGAGACACAAGTACCGCAACAGCAAGCTAAAAACATTCAGACAATTTCTGTTGTTGAAGAGGAAGAGTGGAACTGGAGACTGCAATCTTGTTATTGAACTAAGCCAAAAGGAACTTCTGATATACAGTTGAAACAATAACTTCTATATCTTTAGATGGCCTGCCAAACTTCCTTTGATTGTACCTGCCAAATAAAATATATATGAGCATCCCAAGCCAATCTAATTAAGTACAATAGATGCCAAAGCTTTGTTTTGCTCTTAAGATGGCTGACAGCCCAATCTAACTCAAAATACCAGTCACCCACATGTCTCTTACAAGTTACTAACTTGGAAACTCATGATTGTCATTTATAAAATGAGGTTAGGAATTCAAAGGACATATCCTAGTCTGCAGGCAATTTTTGTTTTAAGTTTTTAAAAGGAATGCCAAGTTTAAAAAGGGAATGAGTTGTTCAAAGTTGAAACCTTCTTTAATTAAATTTCAAATGTAATCACTTTAGTCAAATCTCAATTTGTGCAGATATATATATACTAGTTTTATTCCTCGTGCTATACAAGTGATTGTTAACCAAATTATAATTATAATATAATATAATAATTTTGATATTTTATAATAATAAAATTGAAATAATTATCATCATACTAAATTAAATTAAAAATGTAAATTTAAGTTTAAAAAAATAAATATAACAAAAAATTAAAATTAAAATTCCAATAAAAATAAATATTTAATCTTTCTTTATTTTGATTCTTTTTAGAAGTTTTCTTTTAAGTCTTTTAGTGTTAAGTCATCATCTTCATTCTTTTTTTTATATTTTTCTTTTTTTAATTTTTTTGACTATAAAAGATTATCTTCTATCACAATCAAATCGGATTTTGTACTTTTTCTTCTCTATTTTATGTTTTTCTAGAGCTTTTTAAAGCTTTTTTAGTGGTGGATTTTTATCTTCAATTTTATAAATTTTTTAGGCAATTGATCATTGCCGAACTCATTCAAACTATTACTTTTCATCTATTTGCTATTGAAAATTTAAATTCATTATTTTGATTTGAAACCAAATTGTTATAAAGTTTTTGTTACTTGAAATAAAGTAAATATATAACTTTTTTTTCATTACTAACTTTTGTTTTTAACATGTACTTATTTATGTAATATAAATCATTTTGTAATTTCATTTTATAGTAAAAAATGCATACTTACATGAATTTTACTAATTAAAAATATTAATTTGTAAACATATTCTAAAAAAAGGATATGAAGTAATAAAAAACTATTAGTATCTCAATGTAATAATCAATGATGTTTATTTATGTATTTATAAGGGATATTGACTAAAACTACTTTTAGTATCGAATACTGATTTCTTAAAAAAATTAAATATACATAACTTATTAAAATATGTTATACTAAGAGTTTAAATAACAAACTTTACTTAAAGGTATACCTTATCCTAATCAAATAGTTTTTTATGTTGTTCTTTAAATATTCAAATACTTTTTTCAATTAACTTTGGTTCAATATTATTATTGTTTGTTAAATAATGAAATATCATAATTTTAAAATTAATAAGATATGATCTATTTTAGACAAATATCAAAAGATATATTTTGAAGGTAAACTATGTTTTAAATCTTAGACTTTAAAATTGATAGTGAATATATTTTTAATATTTGAACTCTTTTTTAATTAAAATGGAGTAATTTCATTATTCGATAAACACTTAATTATATATCAAGTATAAGTCATACAAAAAATTCATCATTTAAACAATATTGTTATAAAATTATAATTTATAGAATTCATACTATTATTAGTATTATTAGATCATATATTTTAATTTAAAATATTATGTACCTGAGAAAATAACTAATAGGTAATTTTTCTATGGTGTTTTCTAATAAATTTAGACTCATTATTTTTGTCTTTCATTTTAAAAATATCTTTAAAGACAATAATTTTTTGTATAATTGCTATCAATGTTATAAATGATACCATAAAACACAACAATTTATTTTAGTAAAGATATAGCATTAATCTACTTACTATTAATATATTATCAAATAGACAATCAATGACATACAAATATAGATAAAGTTATTCAAATTTTCACTTCAAAATTTGATTTTTTTTAATAAAAATATGTTGTTATAGTAATTGGTACATGAATATTGTTTTAATTATTTATATATGTGTACAATATCCACAAATATTGTAACTCAATACCTTAGTATTAAATGGCAATTAGTATAATTTTTTAAATGAATTAAATATGTTAGACATATTAAAAAATATAGCTCTATATCAATATTTAACCAAAAAAAATACTAAGTTAGTAATGATTTACTACTATATGTTATCGATGATTTGCTGCTAAGTTATATCACTAATTTATTATTAAAATATGAATAATTTACTATTAAGTTATCCAGACTTTACTACTAAGCTAAAATTGATTTACTAATAAGTTATCATTGATTTATTATTATCACTGATTTACAACTAAATTATAAGTGATTTAGCATTTAGTTATTAAATTATGACTAAGTTAACTCTGATTTATTATTATAATTGATTTATTACTAAGTTTTTACTTCACTCTTGCTAGTAACTAGAGTTCAATCCCTAAAAACTTTAAATATAAAAAAATTTATCATCAATTGACAATTAAGTTATTACTAATTTATTACTATGTTATCAGTAATTTATTATTAAATTATTAATGATTTACTATTAAGTTATGAATGATTTACTACTAAGTTATTGATGATTTAGTACTAAGTTATTAATAATTTATTATAAAGTTATAACTAATTTACTATGAAGTTATCGATGATTTACTACAAAATTATCATTGATATACAACTAAGTTATAAGTGACTTATTACTATATTATTAGTGATTTACTACTAAATTCAGTGATTTACTATTATATTATTATGCATTTACTAATTACCATTGATTTATTACTAAGTTTTCAATAGTTAGCTATTAAGTTATCAATTATTTACTACTAAATTATCATTGAATTACTACTAAGTTATTTATGATATACTATTAATTTTATCAATTAATTACAATATATGAGATAATTTTCTTTTTATATAATATAACATTATTGTTTCGTTCAAATTTAGAATTTTTTACTAAATTTTTTTAATGAATAAGTTCATGGTAGGTTTATCCTAATCCTTTTCTCTTTCTAGTAACCAAGATTCAATCATTAGTAACTTTGAGTATAAAAAAAAATGTTATCCCTAATTAACAAATAAGTCACTACTCATTTACTACTATCTTATCACTGATTTACTACTAAATTATCATGATTTCTCATTAAGTTATAGATGATTTACTACTAAGTTATAAATGATTTATTACTAAGTTATTGATAATTTACTATTAAGTTATTAATAATTTATTATAATGTTATTACTTATTTACTATAAAGTTATTGATGATTTACTATAAAATTATTAATAATTAACTAATTTACAACTAAATTATCATTGATTTATAATAAAATTATCACTGATTTACAACTAAGTTATCAATATTTTACTATTATATTATTAGTGATTTACTACTAAGTTATTGATAATTTACTACTAAATTATTAATGATTTACTACTATACTATTATGCATTTGCTGCTTTATTATCATTAATTTATTACTAAGTTTTAGTGATTAGCTATTAAATTATGATTGATTTATTGCTAAGTTATTTATAATTTACTACTAAATTTGTAATTTAATTACTATTAAACTAAAGTAAATTAACTATTATGCTATCACTAATTTACTACTAAGTTTTTTTTGATTTACTACTAAATTATCAATGATTAACTATTAAGTTATTTTTTTTTTATAAAGTTATCATTAATTTACAACTATGTTATTATGTGTCTACAATTATGTTATAATTGATTTATTATTAAGTTATTATGCTTTGACTATTATATTATTACTAATTTACTACCAAATTATAATTGATATACTATTAAGTTACATATCTAATTTACTATACTAACTTACTATTGATTAACTATTAATTTGCTGATGATTATTATTAAGTTATATTGATTTATTTTTAATTTTTAATTATTAATTACTACTTAGTTATAAATTATTTACTATTAAATTATCATTGATTTATCACTAAGCTATTTATGATTTATTACTAAATTTGTCAATTAATTACTACTCCTTTATTTGTCCCAATTAAATTGTCACAGTTGATTTTTTTAGTTAAAATTTTTAACTTTGACATCTATTATTTTAAATATTTTAATAAATTAAATTTTACAAAACATATATTTAGAAACCACTTCATTTAAAGTTTTTAAAATATTTTTTCATATTTTTATCAATAATAAATAAAAAATAATAGGTGATTAAAATTGAAAAAAATTGACCAACAAAAATCAAAATGTGACAATTTTATTAGGATGGAGAGAGTATTAAACTGAATCTTATTTACTATTAAGTTATCATTAATTTACTATTAAGTTATCATTGATTTATTACTAAGTTATCAATAATTAACTACTAAGTTATCACTTATTTTTTATTAAGTTATCTTAATTTACTAATATGTGTTATACATTTACAATTATATAAATGATTTACTGTTAAGTTATTTGTTATTTCTACTATGTTATTATGTATTTATTATTATGTTATCATACACTATTTTATCAATTATTTACTATAAATTATTATTTATTTACTATTAAGTTATTATTATTTTACTATTAAGTTATCATAATTTACTATACAGTTATCATTAATTTAGTATAAAGTTATTACTGATTTTGTCTAAATTATCACTAATTTATAACAAAATTATCAATAATTTGCTACTATATTATTATACATTTACTACTAAGTTATAATTGATTTACCATTAAATCTTCTATAATTAATTTAATTGTGTAAATCATATTAATAGGTGTAATATATTATAAACACTAAATTATTCATTTGTAGAAAAACTATTTTAAGCCTTCTACCTATATTGCTTGTGTTGATTGGGGCATGAATGACTTAACCAAAGAAATACTATTTTAAGAAAAAAATAAATAAAAATTAGATAATATTTTAATTTACTAAAAAATATTAAATAAAAATAAATAGAGATAATTTAATAAATTATCACATTTTATATATAATATAGATATATATTAAACATTTTCTTAATTATAGAATGTCTTATTCAAGGTAGGCTATAAAATCTAAAGTATGTATATGTTTGTGAGTATTCTAAATATTTAGCTAAAATTTAAATAAATTTTTTATAGTAAAGTTGGCTAAATTCCAAGTGGAGCACTTTTTACACATTAAAGAAAAAAAATTAAAGGTCATGTTATCATTTGTCATCCAACACCTTTTTTTTAATCATTTTCATATATATTATGATACATTGATCCATTGAGTAATAAAAAGACTAATTTAATAATTTTACGATCTATATGAAATATTAATTGATTCATTTGTTTTATTTTTGTATATATATAATTTAACATTATCAATTGAATTAATTTCTGATCTTAATTGTAAGATTATATAAATAAACATATTTTATTTCACATCCTCATACTTCAAATTTTTTATTATGCAACTAATGAGTTTAATTGTAAGTCTTCTTTTCTTTATGAATTGAATAATTGGTTGGACATGCATGATTGGCATGCAGTGTATTATTAATAGGAGTGTAACAAATTAAAAAAATCACTTTTAATATTATTTAGAGTTCACACTTTTATATGTATATATCATTGATGATGCATGTTTTATCTATAATAAACACACTCATAAAATATAAATAATTATTAACAGATGCTTTCATGATGAGAGTACAAATTAATAATCATATACTTAAAGAATATAAACAAATAATAGAAAATAAACTATAACATTATTAATTTAAAGAATATAATAATTGGTTACAAAATTAACAAAGCTATGATCATTTAATAAAATGTACACAATTAATCATGTGATTAAAATATTTTTCACTATCAAAATACAAAAATATTCTAGAGCATTCTTAATTGAAAAAAATAAATTTATATTATTCAAAGGAAAATTATAAAATATATTAATAGTAGAGTTTTTAAATTTCACAATTTAAATTAGTAGTGTAACACACATACCCTTTAAGCTTTAGAGTATATTGAAAAAGGCTAATTGAAAAAAAATAAGTGTTATTAAAAAAAAACAAAAATCTAATTGAAAAAATAAGTGAGTGATATGTTAATTTTTTAACCTACTTGTAGAATAAAAAAAAATAAACTAACATGATATCAAATAATTTCTCGTCTTGAAGATTAATGTTTCTTAATAATATCGACTATGAATTCATAGAAATATCTCAATTACAAAATATTTGAAATTAAAAATAAAAAAATAAGGATTGACTGAAATTAACTTGGATGTAATATAGAATCAATCTATAGAAGGCAATAAAATATAAGTTTAGTAACAATTCACATATATAAGAGATTATATTCATAAAGCAAATATTCATTTAGACATTGTAACGTTAAGACGTGATTGCATAGAGTGATTAGAAATATTATAGTAAAATAAATCAACCATTGTAATCATTAAACATATAAATGTATATTTATAATTAAAAAATCAAATATATAAACTTACCACAACACATATATTAGTCTTTCTCAATAATTTTTTGATAATTTAATTAATAATTTTGTATGAACTTTAATTTTAATTTATTTAAATTAAATAAATAAAAAATATAAATATATTTAAGGACTCATGATATGTACTATTAAAGAAGAAAAAGAGTAAATTAAGTTGTATCTTGAAAAAGAGAAGTTATATGTTTTACTTAAGATAAAATTAAACGTTTTTTGGGCATAGATGTTATGATATAATAATTTAGATTAAAATAATGACTAATTGAGCAACAAAGGAAAGTTTTTATTTATGTTTTGTTCAATATCACAGAGTCAAAATATGCCATAGCCCATAGGATGAGAAATGTGTTTTATATGAATTTAATTGAATTATTACTTATGAAATTGAACAAAAAAGAATCCTAAAAAAAAAGAAAAGAGTAAATTTGGGTTAATTTTTGACAATACATCCATCACATCAAACAAATAAATTTTTAATGTAGTTTAATTTGATATAAATTCTATTAGTAAATTTTTAATTGATTTAAATTTAAATAACTAACGAATAAAAAGCTATATATTTAATGGTAAATAATCTTTATTAAATAAATAAATGCTAAAAATTTAAAGGTAAATTTGTTACTTTTTAAAATTCATAAGGATATTTATGCTATTCACTTTTAACACTTTTGCATTAATTCAAATAATTATCTAATAAATGCTATATATTTAATGAAAAATAATCTTTAATGCATAAATAAAAAATGCTAGAAATTTAAAGGGGACTGATAGCATGCCATAGCCATAGGATGAGAAATGTGTTTTATATGAATTTAATTTAATTATTACTTATGAAATTGAACAAAAAAGAATTCTACAAAAAAAAAGATAAGAGTAAATTTGTGTTAATTTTTGACAACACATTTACCATATCCCACAAATAAATTTTTAATGTAGTGTAATTTAATATAAATTCTATTAGTAAATTTTTAATTGATTTAAATTTAAATAACTAACAAATAAATATATATATATTTAATGACAAATAATCTTTATTAAATAAATAAATAAATGCTAAAAATTTAAATGTAAATTTGTTATGTTTTAAAATTCATAAGGATATTTATACTATTCACTTTTAACACTTTTGGGTTAATTTAAATAATTAACTAATAAATGCTATATATTTAATGGAAAATAATCTTTAATACATTAATAAAAATACTAAAAATTTAAAGGTAAATTTGTTATTTCTTAAAATTTGTAAGAGTATTTATGTTGTTCATTTTTAATTCATTTAGAGTTCACACTTTTATATATAGATAATATATATATATCACACTTATAATACAAGAGAGTAAATAATTTTATTTGTTTAGGTAATTAACTACAGCTGAAAGAATCAACAAGAAAATTTTTGAGTTATTAAGTATTTTAGAGTGCTTACCAAATGAATTTGAATTTTGATGGAGTCACATAGAAAATCTTCTCCATTTTTTATTCCGATTCCATGTAAACCTATCCATCCATTTGTTTCCCATCTCATTCAGCACTGTATGTCCAACAGATAACCCAATCACCAAGCCACATCCATACCCAATCAATACGATTTTCCAAACAGATATGCCATCTACCCATGAATCTTCTTCTTCCTCAGGGGGTGGCATTCCAAGACCAACTTCATCGCATTTCTTTGTCAAAGGCGGCCCACACAATCTTGGGTTCCCTTTAAAAGAATCGTTTGGAAATGTACCAAATTATTAGCTTTGTGGCATGCTTCCGTCAAGTTGGTTGTAAGAGAGATTCAATACTTCAAGAAAAGTTAGTTTTGTAAGCTGTGGAGGAATCTTTCCGGAGAGTTTGTTTTGGGAGAGGTCCAACGACTCAAGCTCTTTTAAGTTTTCAAGTGCTAAAGGAATTGGGCCAAGAAAGCTGCTGTAGGACAAGTTTAGCACTTTCAGTTATTTGAGGTTTTGTATTTCTTCCGATATTCTCCCATGGAAACTTTTACTGGAAAGGTCAAGACAAGCAAAGATGGTTAAGATTTTCTTGTAAGAAAGTTCAAACCCTTTATTCACAATTGTCATAGAGTCCTGGTAGTAATTATCTCCAATATAATCTGGCTTAGCTTGGTTGCCAACAATCATCATCCTCATTGCCTTCAAAGATTGAAAAAATCCAACAGTTAACTCACCTGAAAAGTTATTGGAAGCAAGGTCCAGTATGTGTAACTCTATAAAAGCATTTTCATCCTTAGAAATTTTAATCGGACCATAAAATCTATTTGCTCTTAATATAAGAACCTTTAAAGAAGGCAATTTCACCAACCAAAAAGGAAATATGTCATGTATCATATTTTTTCCAACGTTCAAAACTTCAAGCTTTGTGCAATGGGCTAATGATCTTGGCAACTTTCCTTCTAGTTTATTCCCACCTATTTTGAGTGACCGTAGTTGAGGGGCTTGAAAGAATTCAATTGGTAATTGACCAGAAAAATTATTGAAAGCAATGTCTAGTACATCTAAGTCTTGAAAATAATTTTGCACGTGTTTAATTGGACCATAAAACCTATTTGCTTGCAATACAAGGACCATCAAAGCAGGCAATTTTCCCTACCACAAAGGGAATGTGTCATACAGAGTATTGTTTCCAAGGTTTAAAACTCGGAGGATTGTGCAATTGGCTAATGACATCGGCAACTTCCCTTCCAATTTGTTGTCATTGAGTTGAAGCCAATATAATTGGGTTGCTTCTGCAAAATCTGGTATGCTGCCGCTGAAATTATTTTTTTGTAGATCAAAAGAGCTGAGAGAACTGATATTGCCCAAGCAACTTGGGATTGGCCCGCTTAATTTGTTAAAGGATGCATTAAAGGTCTCAAGTTGACTTAAATTGCAAATAGGTCTTGATAAAGAGCCTAGTGAAGAAGTTAGAGATTGGTTTAGTGAAAATTGGTCCAAATATGAGAGAGAATTGTTAGAAAGATCCAGAACTCGCAAACTTTTCTTCCACACCCAGTTTGGTACTGCATCACTTATTTTGTTATTTGAAAGGTCCAGATATTCTAAACTAGTTTGACTCTTTAAAAACTCTGGAAACATACTTAGGTTACAGAATTGTAAACTCAAGTATCTGAACATTGGAAAAGAGGAGTTTGCATCACCAAACGGAAACTCTTTTGAAAAATCAATCGCATTGAAAGAAAGGTCTAACAATAAAAGAGTGGTCTTCCAAAACCAATTAGGCACAAACCGTGGATTTGGTTGTTAGAAAGACCTAGAAAAGCCAACGTGTCTTGAGTTTTAATGAATTCTGGAAATTCAGTAAGGCTACATGAATTTAGGTCTAGCTCCTCTAATTGGAGAAAAGCAAGGCTTGTGATGTTGCTTTCAATTGATAAGCTCGTATTGGAAAGGTCAAGAAACCTTAAGTTCTAGAGTTGGAAGAACATGTCAAGCTTCAGGGAACTAAAGCTATTATAGCCAAAATTCAATGTTTCAATCAAGGAAGAAGATGCATTGAGAAACTCATCAATTTCACCAAACAATTGATTTTCACTAAGAACCAAGGTCTGCAATGATGGGAGAGTAAATAAAGAAGAATGTATTGATCCAGAGAGGTAGTTCCCATACAAATAAAGATATGCAAGAGCTGGAACTCCAGATCTATGAAATGCAGGGATAAAACCACTGAAATTATTATTGGACAAATCCAATTCCACAAGATTAGTAAGATTTGCAATTGATGATGGAATTTGTCCAAAGAACTTGCAACCATTGAGATCTAAATTTGTCAAGAATTTGAGATTACCAATTGATTCTGGTAGTTTGCCACTGAAATTTGTACAAGAAATCTTTAAGATCCGTAAAGCATTGTTTAATGAAAATTCTGGGAACTGATCTCCAAGAGACAAATTAAGTGAAATGTCAATGCTTTCTATTTTTGGCAACAAGAAAATTGCTGTTGGAAAATGCTCACTCAAATTGCAATTCATTAAACTGAGAAAAGCCAAAGGTGATGCGATTTTCAAGAAATTGGAAGGCAAATAAGAGATGGAATTCCAGTTGAGAAAAAGTTTAGAAAGAAAAGGAAGTTTTAAGAGTGAAGAACAAAATGCACCTGTCAAACCACAATTCGACTGACTTAACACATGCAAGTTGGGAAATACTATAGATGTGGCTTCACACCATTCAGTACTTTGCGTAGAAATGTTCACACTATCCAAGTAGAGTTCTGTAAGAGGTCCCAAACTTTGGATTAATGTCTTGAAGTTTGGATTTTCTAGTTTCAGAGGTTGAAGGTTCTGAGGAAAACCGTAATCAAGAATTGGGTTATTACGTATATAGCAAGAATCTTGATTAGATAGATCAAGAGAGACTAATCTTGTTAAGTGTGAAATCCCTACTGGAATTTGGCCATGGAAACATGAGTTTGAAAGATTAAGATGAGTTAAATTTGAAAGTCTATCAAACTCATATTGAAACAGAGTGGTATTAAAATTGTTTTTAGCAAGATTAAGGAGTTGAAGATGATGGAGATTGAAAATGGATTGAAAGCTGTCTGAAAGGTTTTTGTAACTAAGATCAATCCCAATCACATGACCAAGAGCATCACATGTAATTCCTTTCCAAGCGCAACAATCAGTGTTGAGATCCCAAAGCTCAACTTTGGAAGAGAAAGTAAAATTGGGGGCATAGTAAAGATCATGGTGCAGTTGCAACAGAACAGCTCTCTGGTCATCAAGACATTGATTTTGGAGATGACCATGACAAAGGGAAAAAGATAGCACAAGAGATAAGAAGCATGAGAAGAGAAATAAGGTAGGCAAAAAGAGTGGAATTAGGATATGAAGATTCTTCATGTTTTGTTAGCTCTCTAAAAGAAATGAAAGGAGATTGAGGTGTTTGAGATGTGCATACACAATATTTATAGACAAATACTTCACATTACGTGTTGTTATCGCAACTACCTTCAGTCCTTGATCTTAAGAGATAGGTTCAAATGCATTTTTTCAACCACATGTTTCTACAAATCATGAGTTTGAGCTTTTTTTCTTTAAGAGTTGAATCAAAATAGATGGAAGACAGACCTATTTATTGCTTGCCCATTTTGAAATTTAAAGAATGAATAATGGGTTTCAATGGTGATAAGGCTCCTAGTTTTGCTTTTGTAAACTAATCTTTATTACTATATCTTTCGTTTCCTCCCACCTTTTATTTCATATTATGCATTCGCACTAATAACAATTAAATTAAAAAATTAATTTTTTCAAAACTTAGGTAATAATGGCATGTATATTGGCAGGGAGAAATCTTCTCCACTACTACCAAAGAACGAAAATTTTCACTAAGCTTTACTCATCTATCAACTTGGCTGAAGGAGTAAAGCTTGCAAAGATTATCAGTCAACTCTATTATCATGGACAAATGCAGATGCAAGGCTATAGGTGAGTTGTTCACGAGCACCTCCAAACATGAAAGGAAATTTTAATGGAGAATTTTTTTAACATTTATAATTTTTTAATCTTTTCTGTCAATAAAATTGATAAATACACTGTAAACTTGAAACAATAGAACAATCGATGTTTTAGGCAACACACCCACAGATTTGCAAGTGAAAAAAAATCGAAGTTTTTAAAAATGCTGACTGCTTTTTATGAGTAGACAATTTTCAATCAAATACAACGGTGTAATATGAATAATGCATTTTTTTAATTTTTTATTTATCATTTTTTATATATTATAAATAGATATTACTGAAAAAAAATTATTATAATTTTCTTTAAAAAATTATAATAATTTTTTCTATAAAATATTATATGTAATCTTAGCATTGGTGTTGTTTTATGCTAATTAAAGTTTATAGTCTTTGGAATTGCTTACCAGCAAAGTCATTCAGAAGACAAAAAAAGAGAATGAACTTTGAAACACTTGGCACTAGTGGAGTCGGGAGAAGGACATCATTTGGTGCATTTTTGTTTCAATCTCATTGTCACGCTGCACAAGAAATTAATAGTAAACTTTTTTTAATTATTCAAAAGGAAATTTAATTTAAATTATTTAAAATTAAATAATAATTGCTCAATTTCAATGTCTAATTAGACTATATATTACCATCTTTACGTGATTATACTTATCTTTTCAAATGTCTTCAATCATCACTTCTAAGTTTTTATTTTTTGTTATTTGTTACTTATTTTCAATTCATTTTCCATTAGTAATTAATTATACTCTCACTATATCATTTTCTTTATCTATCATTCCCTATTTGGACATTTCAAAATTATCATCTTTGCTTTTTTCAACACAATTGTATTATTTTCTATCCGAGTATATTCCCAATCATTTTGATTTTTAGTTACATTTTTATATTTAAAACCTCAAAATATAAATTTTATATAATAAATTTATGTTTTAATATAAAATACACTCATAATAAATAGAAATCTGAAACACCAACAAAATTAAAAAATATAAAAAGAACATTAGGAATTTTATCTATAATATCACTCATACTTTATATTGTTTTAAACTAAATAAATCTTTTAATCGAAAAAAAAAGGAAATTAATCAATGAGATTACATAATTTTCTCACTTTTTAATCCTCCAATTAATTGATGTTTTTGGTTTTTATTTTTTAATAAATGAATTGAAAACAAAAAACAAATAGTAAAAGAAAAAAAAATACAAACCAAATGAAATCTAAATTATATTTTTCAGTTGAATCTCAAGAATGTAATAATTAATCATCTTAAATAATTAGCAATTATTCACTTGGTGGAATCTTATCTATAAGATTTGAGAAAGTACAACGAAAGAGTCAAGACATTGATTGTAATATTCAATAGATACCTAAATTTTCATTTATTTGAAAATAATAGGATCTAAATTTCCAATTATTTGAAAATAATAGGATGAAAGAAAAACTTTAGGATTTGAAAATTGTCTTTATTGTTTTTTTTTTTCAAAGTCCTTGAATCAATGGAAATTATATTTTATAGAGATCCATTTTTAAAATTTAAAGCTTCTAGATATGTATTTTTGATAAGTTATATAAATTACTAAATTTTCATATTAGGATGTAGAGAAAAAAATGATGGTGTATCTAGAATCATCCATCATAAAATTATACTTTATAAAAAAATAAATTTTTTTATTTATTTTTGACTCACAAAGAAAATGATGGTATGAGAATTTTTTATTGGTATTTAGTCTTGTCTTTGCTTTATACTTTTAAGTCTTCTCATCATGTAAATGTCTAAGTCTTCTTGCCCCAGCCGTACTCCGTGAAAAATAACCTTCTTAGCAATTTGCTTAAGTCAAGTTTGTCATTTAAAAAAGACAAAACAAACAACAATTTTCTCAATTGAAGTTGTTTTTTTTTGTCATTTAGTTAAATTGACAGACTTGGACTAGATTTTAAATATATTAACTATTATTGTTATATTTTGGTCTTTTTAATAACTTAGACTGAAGCAACTACTAATATTGTTATTTTTGTGAAGTAAAGATGGGGCAAAAAGACTAACACATTTGCATGCTTGATGCCAAGACTAAGTATAAAGCAAAGACTAAGACTTCGACCAATACATTACCATAGTGTCTATTATTTTCTTTCTTATTCCACCATTATAAAACCACAATTTCCAAAATAAACAAGTTTAAGAAGTGAGAGAATGAATATGTTCTTTAGATTTTTTTTCAAACTTTTTAGAAAAATAAAACACAGATTTTTAATTTGTTGATTTTTTCTGGCCAATCAATTTGTTGATTAAACAATTTTTTCTCATGATTTTGTTCCTAATGTACTGTTAGATTTCATGGTATGTGCATTTTTTATTTCTTCAGTTTTTTATGCTTAATATATTTTAAAGAGGACTTTCCACTCTTAGCCCAAGTGGTTAAGAGGCCGTTAGAAAGTCATCTAGGCGAGGGTTCAATCCCTGCCATGCCCCCTCCCCTCCTTGTACGGGCATTAGCCCCCTTTGAAACCAAAAAAAAAAAAAAAATTTAAAGAGATCCTTTAATTTAAAATTTAAATGATCCAATAACCACGTAGTCTGTTAGTAAAGTAGTAAACTTTTAGTTTCAATAGTTTAAAGCTCAAATCCTAACAACCTCACATACAAAAAAAAAAAAAGACAATCTTCTAATTTCACAAATTTCAGGTATACGAGATAATTTTTATATATTTTGATTTCTTCACATACAATTAATAGAGTTTTTAAATTTTATAAATGGTATTAACATCTCATACTTTTGTAACATATTTTCTTTAACTATTTTTATCCAAACTTAAATGTAACTTTTTTAACTTATCAAATATGAAAATCTGGTAAGTTATATAACTTATCATAAATGTATATTCAGAAGTTCTAAAATTAAAACGAGATAGGTAAATAAGTAATATCACTTAAAAAATTTTAAAAAAAAGTAAATGTAGAGAAAAGAATGATGATATATTTAGAATCACTCATCACAAAATTATACTTTATAAAAAAAATTGATATTCTAATTTTAGAATCACAAAGAAAATGATAGTATGAGATTTTTTATTCGAATTTAGTCTTTTCTTTGCTTTATAATTTTAAGTCTTCCCATCATGCAAATATTTAAGTTTTCTTTCCTATCATTACTCTGTGAAAAATAATCTTCTTAGCAATTTGCTTAAGTCAAGTCTGTCGTCTAAAAAAGATAAAAAAAAAAAAGTAATTTTCTTAGTAGAGGTTATTTGTTGTCTTCCAGTTAAATTGGCAGACTGAAAATGGATTTTAAATATATTAATTATTATTTTTATGTATTAATCATTTTAATGACTTTTTTTCTGAAGCAACTGCTAAGATTATTATTTTTGTAAAGTAAAGATGGGCACAAAAAAACTAACACATTTGCGTGCTTGTTGCCAAAACTAAGTATAAAGCAAAGTTTAAGACTTAAACCAATACTTTCCGATAGTATCTATCATTTTCTTTGTTATTCCACCATTAAAAAATTACAATTTCCAAAATAGACAAGTTTGATAAGTGAGAATGAATATGTTCTTTAGATTTTTTTTTTCAACAAACTTTTCAGCAAAAATAAAACACAAGTTTTTAATTTGTTGATTTTTTTGGCCAATCAATTTGTTGATTAAGCAACTTCTTTTTCATGCTTTTGTTCCTAATAAACAATTTGATTTCAGGGTATGTGCATTTTTTTTAATTGTTATTATTAATATATTTTAAAGAGATTCTCTTATTTAAAAATTTAATGAGCTAATAACCATATAATCTATTAATAAAGTGCTTAACTCTTAGTTTTAACAGTTTAAAGTTCAAACCCTGGCAACCTTATATAAAAAAAATCTTCTAATTTAAAAAATTTCTTGTATGCGAGATAATATATATAAATTTCTCCACATATGATTAATAGAGTTTTTAAATTTTATAAACATCATTAAATCCCATACTTTTTGTAAGATATTTTCTCTTAATTATTTTTTTTCAAACCTAAATGTAATCTTTTTCAACTTATCGGATATGAAAATTTAATAAGTTATATAACTTAAGAAATGCATATCTAAAGCTTTAAAATTAAAACGACATAAGTAAATAAGTAATTTCACTTAAAAATTTAAACAAAAAAAGAGTGGATGCAGAGAAAAATATGATGGCGTATTCAGAATCACCTATCACAAAATTATACTTTATAAAAAATTGATATTCTAGTTTTGGGCTCACAAAGAAAATTATAGTATGATATTTTTTTTTTGGTATTTAATCTTTTCTTTACTTTATACTTTTAAGCCTTCCCATTATGTAAATTTCTAAGTCTTCTTGCCCCATCATTACTCTGTGAAGAATAATTTTCTTAACAATTTGCTTAAGTCAAGTTTGTCTATTAAAAAAGACAAAACAAGTAGGAAAGGATCTTAAGTATATTAATTATTATTGTTATATTTTAATCTTTTTAATGATTTAGACTGAAGCAACTACCAAAATTATTATTTTTGTGAAGTAAAGGTGGGGGCAAAAACACTAACACATTTGCGTGTTTGATGCCAAGACTAAGTATAAAGCAAAGACTAAGATTTAGACCAATGCATTCCCATAGTATCTGTCATTTTCTTTCTATTCCACCATTATAAAATCACAATTTTCAAAATAGACAAGTTTGAGAAGTGGGAATGAATGTGTTCTTTAGATTTTTTTTTTCCAAACTTTTCAGCAAAAATAAAAGATAGGTTTTTAATTTGTTGATTTTTTTTCCAATCAATTTGTTGATTAAGCAACTTCTTTCTCATGATTTTGTTCCTAATGTACTATTAGTTCTCATGTTATGTGCATTTTTTTTTTTTAGTTTTTTATTGTTAATATATTTTAAAGAGATTCTCTGATTTAAAATTAAATGAGCAAATAACCATGTAGTTTGTTAGTAAAATATTGAACTCTTAATTTTAGTAGTTTAAAATTATAATCCTAATAACCTCACATACAAAAAAAGGGACAATTTTCTAATTTCAAAATTTTCATGTATACGAGATAATTTATATATATGTCGATTTCATCATATATGATTAATAAAGATTTTTAATTTTATAAATGGTATTAGAATCTCATACTTTATGCAAGATATTTTAAAAAAATTAATTTAGAGAAAAATTGATGATATATTTAGAATCACCCATCACAAAATTATACTTGATAAAAAAAATTGATATTTTAATTTTGGACTTACAAAGAAAATGACAGTATGAGATCTTTTTATTGGTATTCAATCTTTTCTTTATTTTATACTTTAAAGTCTTCTTGTCATGCAAATGTCTAAGTTTTCTTGCCCCATCATTACTTTGTGAAAATAATCTTCTTAACAATTTGCTTAAGTCAAGTCCGCATTTTAAAGAAGACAAAAAAAAAAAAAACAACAATTTTCTCAATGAAAGTTGCCTTTTGTCTTGTAGTTAAATTGGCACATAAGGAATAGATTTTAAGCATATTAATTATTATTGTTATATTTTAGTCTTTTTAATGACTTAGATTGAAACAACTGCTAAGATTATTTTTTTGAAGTAAAGATGGCGGCAAAAAGATTGAAACATTTGCATGCTTGATGCCAAAACTAAGTATAGAGCAAAGACTAACACTTAAACCAATACATTCCCATAGTATCTATCATTTTCTTTCTTATTCCACCATTATAAAATCACAATTTTCAAAATTGACAAGTTTGAGAAGTAAGAATGAATATATTCTATAGATTTTTTTTTTCAAACCTTTCAGCAAAAATTAAACATAGGTTTTCAATTTGTTGATTTTTTTTGGCCAATCAATTTGTTGATTAAGCAACTTCTATCTCATGCTTTTGTTCCTAATGTACTATTAGATTTCATGGTTTGTGCATTTTTTTAGTTTTTTATTGTTAATATATTTTAAAGATATCCTCTAATTTAAAAATTCAATGAGCTAATAACCATATAATCTATTAGTAAAACGCTAAACTCTTAGTTTCAGTAGTTAAAAATTCAAATCCTAACAATATGTGAAAAAAGACAATCTTCAAATGAAAAATCTCATGTATACTAAATAATTTATTTATATATATTAATTTCTTCACATATGATTAATAGAGTGTTTAAATTTTATAAACAGTATTAAAATCTCAAACTTTCTGTAAGATATTTTCTCTTAACTATTTTGTTTCAAACTTAAATGTAACTTTTTCTAATTTACCATATATGAAAATTCTATAACTTATATAACTCATCAGAAATGCATATTTAGAAGTTTTAAAATTAAAACAAGATGAGTAAATAAGTAATTTCACTTAAAATTTTTTTAAAAAAAGGTGGATGTAGATAAAAAATGATGGTGTATTTAGAATCACCCATCACAAAATTATACTTTGCAAAAAAAAAAAATTGATATTCTAATTTAGACTAACAAAGAAAGTGATAGTATGAGATTTTTTTATTGGTTTTTAGTCTTTTCTTTACTTTATACTTTTTAAGTCTTCCCATCATGCAAATGTCTAAGTCTTCTTGCCCTATCATTACTCTGTGAAAAATAATCTTCTTAGCAGTTTGTTTAAGTTTATCTTTTAAAAAAGACAAAAAGAAAAAGCAATTTTTGCAATGGTGGGTGCCTTTTATTTTCCAATTAAATTGGTAGATTGGGAATGGATTTTAAGTATATTAATTAATATTGTTATATTTTTGTCTTTTTAATGACTTAGACTAAAGCAATTGCTAACATCATTATTTTTTTGAAGTAAAAATGGAGGCAAAAAGACTAACATATTTACATGCTTAATGCCAAGACTAAGTGTGAAGTAAGGACTATGATTTAGACCCATGCATTCCGATCATTTTCTTTCTTATTCCACCATTATAAAATCACAATTTTCAAATAGACAAGCTTGAGAAATGGAAGTGAATGTGTTCTTTAGATTTTTTTTTTCAAACTTTTCAACAAAAAAAACAGACGGGTTTTTAATTTGTTGATTTTTTGGGCCAATCAATTTGTTGATTAAGCAACTTGTTTCCTATGCTTTTCTTCCTAATGTACTATTAGATTTCATGGTATGTGCATTTTTTTTTTGTATTTTATTGTTACTATATTTTAAAGTGATGCACTAATTTAAAAATTCAATGAGCCAGCAATCATGTAATTTGTTAGTAAAATATTGAACTTTTAGTTTTAATAGTTTAAAGTTCAAATCTTGACAACCTCATGTACAAGGAAAAAAAAAGACAATCTTCTATTTTCACAATTTCATGTATGTGAGATAAGTTATATATATTTCGATTAATTTACATATGATTAATAAAGTTTTTAAATTTTTTAAATGGTATTAGAATCGCAGACTTTCTGTAAGATATTTTTTCTTAACTATTTTTTTTTTCTAAACTTAAATGTATCTTTTTTAACTTACTAGATATGAAAATCTGAAAAGTTATATAACTTATCAGAAATGCATATATAAAAGTTTTAAAATTAAAATGAGATGGGTAAATAAGTAATTTCATTTAAAAAGTTTTAAAAATGGATGTAGAGGAAAAAATGATGATGTATTTTGAATCACCCATCATAAAATTATAGTTTATAAAAAAAATAGATATTCTAATTTTGGACTCACAAAGAAAATGATAGTATGAGATTTTTTATTGGTATTTAGTCTTTTCTTTGCTTTATACTTTTAAGTCTTCCCATCATACAAATGTTTAAGTCTTCTTACCCTATCATTACTCTGTTAAAAATAATCTTTTTAGTAGTTTGCTTAAGTCAAGTTTGTCTTTAAAAGAAAAAAACATAACAATTTTCTCAATGGAAATTGTCTTTTGTCTTTCAGTTAAATTGGCACACAAGGATGGACTTTAAATATTTTAATTACTATTGTTATCTTTTATTTTTTTTAATGACTTAGACTGAAGCAATAACTAAAATTATTACTTTTGTGAAGTAAAGATGGGGGCTAAAAGATTGACCCATTTGTATGCCTGATGCCAAAACTAAATATAAAGCAAAGACTAAGATTTAGACCAATACATTCCCATAATATCTATCATTTTCTTTCTTATTCCACCATTATAAAATCATAATTTCCAAAATAGACAAGCTTGAGAAGTGGGAATGAATGTACTCTTTAGATTTTTTTTTCAAACTTTTGAGCAAAAATAAAACATAGGTTTTTAATTTGTTGATTTTTTGGCCAATCAATTTGTTGATTAAGCAATTTGTTTCTCATGCTTTTGTTCCTAATGTACCATTAGATTTCATGGTATGTGCATCTCTTTATTTTTTTATTGTTAATATATTTTAAAGAGATCCTTTGATTTAAAAATTCAATGAGCCAATAACTATGTAATTTGTTAGTAAAATGCAGAACTCTTAATTTCAATAGTTTAAGTTTAAATCCTAATAACCTCATATAAAATAATAAAAAAAAGACAATCTTCTTCTTTCACAAATTTCATGTATACGAAATAGTTTTTATATATTTTGATTTCTTCACATATGTTTCATAGAGCTTTTAATTTTTATAAACAGTATTAAAAAATTATCACATATCTTAATATTTTTTTATATAATTTTTTAATATATTTGTAAATGGGTTTGTGACAACCCTCTAACTTGAATAATCTAAAAGCTCTACTAACTGATTGCATTTTCTAACTTACATGATTCAACAAATACTAACCAAGTTGTAGACACCCAATTTGGTCCAGGCCTGGATCAATTGGGCCTGGTCCAAATAGGTAAGTCTATTTTTTATATATATTTTTACATTTTTATTTTATTTTTATTATTATTATTATTGTTTTTATATATTTTTTTCTTTTATTTTTATCTTATGTATTTATTAATATATATCCTTATTTTTTTTCTTTTTTCTGTTAATATTTATATGTATATTTATCATATTATATGTTATAATTTATCTGTTATTTAATTTTAATTTATCTATTAATTTTTTTATTTATCTTATTTATTTTCATTAATATTTTTATTTGATTTTTTTTATTTATTCGGCTAAAGATTGGATTGGGATTCAATCAGAAGAGTCCATGTTGGATTCAATGATTGAATCCCGATCCAAAGAGGAGTTGGGATTGATCAGAAACTCTTCTGATCAATCCCTATAAAAGGACCCTCGGATCAACAGAGAAAAATAGAAGGAAAAGAGTATTGGTTGAGAGAAAAAGGCAGACAGAAGAGATTCGAAAGCTAAAAAAGGGGTTTAGAGGCTTTAAAATAGCTTTAGGAATTGGGGGAAAATTTTTGGAGATTTTTCTACAAATTTTTTTTGGAAAATTTTGGAAAATTTCTAGATTTCGGTGAATTTTTCGACGACAATTCCAGCCAAGTTTGAAGTTTTCAGCCAGCTGCCCAGTTTTTGGTGAAGATTCTCATAAACCGACCAACTTTTCGACGAACTTTCGTGAAAAACCTAGATTCTGGTGAATTTTCTAGAATCTGGTGAATATTCAACCGGAGCTTTTCAGAAATTTTAGAGAGAAGGGAGAGAAAAGGAAAGAAGAGAGAGAGAGATGGGAGAAGGCTTCTGTTGAAGAAATGAAGGAATCAGCCTTATATACCCTTCCAAAACGACGTCGTTTTTGCGTTAAATAACCCAGAGGATCCGCGCGTTTTGCCAAGATCCGACCCGACCCGAGCGTCGACCCACTTTTTGACCCACGTGTGACTCGCCCCTCCGAGCCGTTAGCCGAGTCGAGCCAACACCTCCGAGCCGCTGATCCGAGCCGTTTTTCGTCCTCAAGCCGAGCTGAGCCGAGCCTTAAGCCGAGCCGCTCCAGGTTTTTTTTTTATTTATTATTATTATATTAGGGTTGTTTAATATTTTTTTTCTTTTTCTATTTTTTATTTATTTTCATTTTATTTATTTATTTTATTTATTTCATTTTCTTTAAATAAAACAAAAAAAAAACGTTTTTGAGAAAAAGTTGAAAGTATCAATTTTCTTTAAGAATAAATTTTCAAAAAAAAAATTTTTTTTCTTCTTTGAGGAAAAGTTGAAAGTATCAATTTTCCTCGAAATTAAAGTTTTCAAAAAATATTTTTGGGGAAAAGTTGAAAGTATCAATTTTCCTTAAAGATAAATTTTCAAAGGGATTTTTGAGGAAAAGTTGAAAGTATCAATTTTCCTCGAAATTAAAGTTTCAAAAGAATATTTTTGGGGAAAAGTTGAAAGTATCAATTTTTCCTGCACAAAAACAATCATTTTTTTTATTTTCTTTTTAAATAATCCAACGATGGAGCCTCTACAAGTGAAACAGTAGTTTTCTTGCATACTCTTGAGGTGAGGGGATTTTCTCAATTTTCTGCTAAAAGTATTAGAGTTAATTGAGAACAATTTCCAACAACTAATTACTTGGTAAATTTTTAAGGCTTATTGGATAACACAAAATTAAGCTGGTAGCATCTTTTGATGGGCGTGGTGAGGGTGCTATAACCTTCCTCACACGTAACCGAACTCCTAAATCCTGTTCTGGTTAGTAGACCCAAACCTATCCTTTTAGGGACCCTTAAACTTCGGTGTTCCCTGAAAGGACAGATTCCTTAGGTGGTCAATCGCACCTAAATAAAAAAGATTGGTGGCGACTCCCTTAAGTCAATGTCTAGCGATGGATCCCCGGATCTAGATGTTATGACACAAGTCAATTAATAATTTAATTGTTCGATAAATTTGAAGGTAAAATAAATGAAAATTTTGTAACCAATAAGGAATATGCTTTTATTTCCAGAAAAAACCAGATGAAATAGATGGAGTTGAAGAATAAACTATTTTGGGGCAAGATATCAGTAGCATCTGGATTTCTTAAGCATCATAACATCAAGAAATTCTGACTAGAACAACTTTACATCATGGCAAAATTTCAAAGAGAAACCACTATCTTCTCAATTTCATTCCTTCTCTCTCTTCCCCAAAATTACAAATTATCTACATCAAGTTGCATATTTACATAAGATGTTGGTATATATCTTTCCAAAAAAAAAGTAGTAGAATGAAGTCAACAAATAAAACCAAGGCTGAAACCTGAAAATGTCAGTATATTTCCACCTCTATGTTGTTTGACAGTGTTCAACGTCCAATATTATTAACATCAGCACCACCTCTGTATTTCATCCTCCAAAAATCCGAAGATCTTTAG